>OZ024821.1:82503626-82743924 GCA_964016985.1 Anodontia alba | reverse complement strand
CCTTCCGCCAGGCTAAAAAAATCTGCTTCCCACGTGAGCAATCCAGGGCCATCATGACCCCCTTATTACAAATTAAATACATAATGTATGTTTTTTTTTCAGTTTATGCCAATCTTCATGGCCAGTATTACACTTTGCTTACTCTTTATCAATAAGGTGCATGGTTGGGAAGGAATTTTCAAATACTAGTAAAGTATACAAATTAACACACAAAATTATATGCTGTACATTTATATACTAAATTGCTTTTCATTATTTAGCACAGATATTTACACATCTGAGTACACTCTCTTTCCTCCCAACCCTTGCAATATATACAATGTTATACAGTATTAAAACTTCCTTGATTCTGTTTGAATTCGTAATAAAGTTTATATTTTAAAGGCCTTCTTCTTTTCATATTGAACCACAAAGTTGTTTCAATATTCATATTCCAGTACCTCTTACGCCGTTTATCTTTTTTAAAGATATTTCTTGTTTCCGGATACCGGAATGGGCTCAATAATCATTTTATGGCCGCCACACGGTTTTGTTTAGACCCTTCATATGACAGTAATGTAGCTTGCAGGGATGCATACATCGCCTAGCACCGGCTTACGTGGTATTCGATTTTCAAATAGGCAGAAATACACTAAATTACCCTAGAGAAAAACACTGTGATGATGTACGGAGATACTTTTTACGACCGCAACACAGCACTGCACCATTTGTAGTGCAGTCAAATAAATAATATAAAGGGTGTCTTTAGAATCATAAATGAACGACAATAGAAGTATCGGTATGATTAAGACTTCATATGATAGCAATACAGTCTGCAAGGCTGTATACCCACCTAGCACCGGCTTAATTGGCTCAATTTTCTAAAAAGAAAAAGAAAAAAAGGAAGAAGAAAAAAAAAAACTGCTTTTCGATGAAAGACGGGATAAAGCTTGAGGCCACTGAACGGCACTTAACACCAGTGCAAGCTTTCTTCTGCAACTTTTGTCGTAACACGTTTGCAGAAAAGACTCAGTTTTAGCTTCATCTACAACATCATGCCATGATTTGCAACCAGAGACCAAAAGGACCGGGATGGTCCTTTATCGTTCAACTGAGATCATTCTGATCAGATGTTATGTCAAAACAGACTTGGATGAAATCAAACAATTTCTATCTTTCTGCAATATCTAGTTGATCAGCAGCGAAATACAAAAGTCAGACAGATTTTATTCCCATTAGGCAAATTATGAGAAAACATCTTATTTGTCGTATTTGTTTCCTTTTTTCTAATTTACAGAAATGGATCTCTTTTTTATTCCCATGTCACTAAATAAACACACTTACTTTCGTTATCAAGCCACTTCGTCATTTTGAAACGGCAACTGAGACGCTTCATGAGGTATTTTTTCTAGCTTTGCTATTTTGTAACCGACTGAATTAAAATTTCAATGAAAGACTTACAGAAAGAGAATTTGCTTGTACCAATATAGGTATAATTAAAGTTGAGTTCCAGCTGCTTAAAGAAATGATGTATGGCCTTGGGTTACAGCTGGAATGATCAAGCATACGTCAGTTATTAAAATCACATGTCTGGCAAACGTTCAGATATATACCATAACAGTTGCGATCCGCAAAGCACGGGCATTTTAAATTTGCGCAGTGAAGAGTTACCGGAAAAATTCTATCAGCAATGTTTACTAGCATACTAGTTAAGAAAAATCTTGCTTTGATCACTATTACATTTTTTCTGATTACTCCACTTACTCTTAAACTTGCGTTGAATGTTTATCATAATGTGATAACATGCATCACAAATAACACAAAGGATATTAAGGAAAAGAACTATATAAGCCTTGTTTTCGTTCTAATCCTTTATACGTATTTACGTATTTAACTTTGCTTGTATGCTGTAATAATTTGTAAACTTATTGAATAAAATACTTTTAAACCAAATACGAAGACATTTTTCGATTGTCTGGATGAAGCCGAAGGTAGATGGCCTTCCTGGATTAATTTGGTTTGCGCTTGAACAAACACAAAACAAATGCAAATTTACAAGAACAACATAGCTATCATAATGTCAATATCAAAATTATTTCACAAAAGCAACGGTCTACTGTTAATTCATTCTACAAACAAGTAGACATAAAGCATGGCGGATATACATTCACACACACAGGGACGAATAATGTCCATGTTCATTAATCAGAACCCATTTCAAAAACTAAAAGGTTTAAATTTATCCAGTCAAACTTTCCTCATTTTCTGTTAAAACTTTAAAGTGATAGTTACTTGACCTGATGCAATAAATACTGGTCCAACGGCATTAACTTTAAATAGTTAATTTAAAGTAATTGATCACCTTTATTCAATCTATGTAAAAAAAATATTTTTTATTTGTCAACGCGCAGATTAAAACTTGTGACTGAAGTAGGTACATGCAATACCAAGTGGAACTTAAACACTCCATTACACTTCCCGATTAGCCTTCGAAACATTACAAAATCGCATTTAATTTACGCCTCATATAAAAAATGCTGACGTGTTTTTCGTATTATAATTGTGACGTTAGTTCAATCGTGTTGCAGGTTATTCACACTGAGAATTACCATGTAATTGCTGACGAAAACAGTAACTTTCTTTTTTCAAAGTGCAAATCTTACTTTAAGATAAGGGGCGGTATCGATGATAATTAAAGGATGTTTCACCGCAATTCTCTTTCAAATTTATTATGGGGTGGGTTTATTAAAACCGTTTCGTATGATTAGTTCATCCAATTTTCCAACAGCATACGTTTTACAGAGAAGTATAGAAACATATCATTCAAGTACAGTTGTTACCCATCGTTATATGAAACTAATGTACAAATATATAAAACAAAAACACTATATAGTGTTAATAAATTTCAGACCGTTGATTCCAGTTTTCTAAGGATTGAAAATGTCATCTCTAGCTTGTTGCGAGTTTAGATATATTATAAAAAATATAGCGATCTATAACATTTTAGTTGGTACACTATGGTGGTGCACTAGCACTATGGGAAATCTTTATAATGACGTGTGTCGTAGATGGGAGTAAAACCTCAGTTTCGTGAATGACATAATTTTAATGATATTGTCATACGGTGGTTTAACAGTTAACTGAATCAATGATTTTAGTATATATGATAAGTTCGAATCTTAAATGTCAAAGTAAGGCTAGGATCAATATCAGACTGCTGTTAATGCAGTTTGTACATGGGTCTGCACTTGGTGCCCAACGGCTTAAGTTAGTGTACGAATATAAGGACAAGCCAAGTAGTTTTTATACTGTTTTCGATCAATTTTCAATTAATATTTTATTTCAGCTCGTTTAGTCATATATTGGAAACCACACTTTATTACAACAACTGTTCAGGAAAGATTACTACTTTTGTTGCATTATGTGATAACTGAACACTGACATATTTAATGTCTTTTTATCAGTACTTTTCCAACAACCAAACTATTAATCTTTAATTCCCATTTGCTTTGTGGACAGAACTACTGCATCATTCATAATTGATTATTCTTGTGGGGAGGATCCTATATCCAAAGCACTGTGGTTTTGTTACCATCCATAAAATTTACAAAACGGTCTGCAAATTTTTCCACCCTATTTCCCACAATATCTTGTCATTCCAGTAACGCGTTCTGGTCTGCGTCGTGCTTCACTAATAACATCCACCTCAATTCTAACCAAAGTGTCTTTTCTTGAACTTGTCTAAATAGTGTTAAAATTTTGGAATACAGGTTATTTGCTAATGGATAGAGTAAATAAGAGAACTAAGGAACTGAGGCAATTAGATCCACATCAAGCCCCAAACCAAAGGGAAAGAGAGATAAGTACAATAAAGAAGTCACAAAATGAACACAAGACAAGCAGAGTTAGCAACTCTTTCCCAAAAAGGTGGGAATATTGTTACCCAACTTAAGTTAATATATAATCAACTTACATAACTGTTAAAAGAAAAAAACATAAGAAAGCGAAATACTACATACAAAATTAACAAAAACGTACCAAAATAAAAGTACCGACTTGGAACAGTCAGTAATTAATTACTGGGGAGTTTAACTTAGCTTTACCGGATCCCAACCTTCGCCCTCGGCTTCCATAGTGGTAAAAACATGTATTTGTTCGGTCCGTGTGGATGTCTTCTAACTCATCCATGAATCATTATGGGCAACAGATCAATCATAGATAAAGCCTATAACAAAGAAAAGATGATGTCTCAACAGAAACTTCCATAGCATCCAGAACCAGGCTTAACATTTCTTTGCATTCGCTATATGCTGCTTTTGTATTCATTATATTATGTCTTGTCTGATGAATCTTTAAACTATTTAATTAAATGTATAATAAGACACTTTCAAGAGCATTTAACGAAATGTAGGAACTTTCTTTACTTGCACTTTTATCATTATTTGAATGTAAATATGTGTTCTCTGGTATCTCATTGATGACAGCGTGTTCATCCTATTTGATGTTCTGCCAATTCTGATAGTCATCTTCCTCAATAAATACATGGCTGAAAAGAGATCAGATTTAATTAACTTTCATATGTATCCGTAGAGAATATCGTCTATAAACTTGTGCCGTGAAAGATTTAAACAGAGTAGATTTGAAGCTTTCTGGCTTTCCTTTATTATGTATTCTCTTTTTCTGGATGAAAACTGAATATAGCCCTTAACACTTTTTATTTGAAAAAGTAAATGTTGCACTCGAAAGCAGTCAGGAACTAGGGTGACTCTCTACTGATAAAGCTTCAGGTTTTGTAATTGTATCAGTTACACAGAAAACTCTTAACACCGTTAGAATTTTAAATGTTTTTTACAGATATATATACAATATTAAACATATAAAGAAAAGTCAAACAGGATTGCCTTTGGAAACAAAGAACATACAAAATTACGAAAGCCGGAGACTCGGTTTGATTGAGTCTCTTCATATGCAACACTGTAGTTTGCGAGGCTGCATACGCCCCTAGCGCCGGCTTGTGGTATTTGATTTTCAAAATAACCAAAGGAAATAAAATATAACCTGCACTATGATGATGTACGGGGAGACTTTGTACGGCTGCCACACGGCACAACACCAGCTACAGTAGAGTAAAATAAAAGACAAAAAGGATTGCGACACAACTACTAATCTCTTCGCGCCGGCCTCGACGGTAATCATAACACGATCGAAATCTATACTGCTATATAATTTAATTAATCTGGCTTGATTTATCAATTTGTAAACAACCAGTTCAATCCCCGACCAGTGCGGTGAATGTTTTTACCGATGGAAGTGAATCCCTTTTATCACACAAATTAACTAAGATATTATAGCGCAAATTAGTTTACTTCTTCTTCTGATGGGGCCTTATTTATATCGTCAACGTTTATCACTTATTTATATAAGTTACTGGGAGTTTATTTCACACGCTGTGATTTGGCAAACTATGCTCAATGTGTTTTTAAGCAAAACCTTCTTTTAAGTGGATATATTTATAAAATATTGTTAATACACTTTTCACTACGACGACAGCCTCGTTTTGTCTAAACAGAACATACAAGTGGACTGGTTTTATCATGTGTCGATACTTCCCGGCTGATAGTACCTTTCAGCTGTGCTCAGGAAAAGAGAGAGCCACCACTCGAACTATACATTCTACAATAACACAAGACGGTTTGCTACAATGTGATTCTATACTATTAATCTACAATGACGACGTACGCCACCAGGTAGAGTAAGTGACGTTATTAACATCGCGGCCGAGTCATCTTTGTCATGATTAACCTATCTCTGACGTCGACGTGACTTTCTCGTGACCGCTCTCTCGGTTGCGGACATCGACGCCACCAACAATAAGCAGTCTACTAACTGTTGACATCGTTGCTTGACATCAAAGTTTCATTTCTTCAACAACAGTATCAATTTCTGTGTTCGCTTTCATTAACAATTTTCATGATGCCTGAATAACAACAGGGCTACGACGTTTCAAATGTTGCCACCCGAATGCTATGAAGACACTATACATTGCTGCCTACACCGGCAACTCATAAAGATATCCTAGTGAAAACATACACAAATAATTCAATAGGATTTGGTTACAGTCTAAGGGAGAAAGCTCTATTCAACAGAATATTCAACACATTACCATCTTATATTTAAACAAATTTCTCTAGGTAGATTTCGCGAAATTAAAATAGTCATTTATGAAATAAACTGCATGTGTATGCGCATCTTTATGATTACACGCATGCACACACGTGCGTGTGCATATACCTGCATTCGTGCATAGTTTATGTTCAAAAACTGTGAACGTGCACAAGCCTTTAATTACGTATGTACGTATGTGTGTGGGTGTGTTTATGTGTGTGTGTGTGTGTTTATTTTTGTGTGTGTATATGTGTGTGTGCGCGCGCTCTCTCTTAACTTACTGGAACTCTTTTGCCGTATTTTACAGTGGGATTTATTATCATCAAATAGTAAGTATCTGTTTTAGAGAAGCATAAAAAATCCCATTTCTGACAGAATCATGAGAATCATGATCTCTCGCATTACACCATATCGTATATGTAGGTAAAAAATGGACTTATGGCAGAAGAGATACCGTACATTATTACAAAAATTATACAAAAATTTCCTAAGCCTGCTCTGTATCGCAACATTCTCTTGAGTGTCTTTCATTGCTTGAATACTATCAAAATAGATATCTACTGTGCATGGAATAAAGGGAATTGATACACTTCACAGGTAGTCACAGTTCCCTCCTCAATTCACTTCAGAAAGTTGGCGGCTGACTTTCAATATCTGTTGGCGGGCCCATCCTGGTCTACTGATCATTATTGCATAAAAAAGCCGCACAGCACATTATTAACAGCCGTGCATTAACCGGCGAAAAGCCGTGTATTAACAAGGCAATTCACGCGCCCTTAATGCACGGCTATGCAACTTTCAATATGATCCTGCCGGGGCCACAGATTTCCTGCCATTACGAGATGTGTACTGCCCGGCCCTAGAACGAGCATAGTCAGTGAAAATAACGTTCACGAGACATCGGTGAAAAGGCGAAACAAAATAGTGCAAGAAATAACGCGAAATGTTTTCAGTTTTTATGCAATAATAGCGATCGAACATGGTTTTTCAATGCATTAACATTCGCCAGGTTCATTGGGAGGTGTTGAAAACCGCGGCCTTCGGCCTTGGTTTTCAACACCTCCCACGGGACCTGGAGAATGTTAATGCATGAAAAATCATGTTTGATCCCTTTATTCCAATACAGTTCCTCTGTTGCGGTTCTTCTTTCACCGTGCATCGTATCATATGTCTTGTTTCTTGAAAGCTTCATATGAGCACAAACTATTGGTGCATAAGTGCCTTAGCAAACAATGAATGCCAATCTCAGATTAACGAAGCAGTAAAATTATGGTCTACTTTAACTATCTTTATTATTTTGCTTTGCTTTATCTTGCGTATTATACAATGTACATGTAATTGTCTTAGAATGAAGTTAATATTGCTTCATAAACACAAGTTTGAACCAGTTTTATCCAATTGCAGGATAAAGCCAATACGTAGGGTTGCAAATGCTGGATCCGCCCCTGAAAGTTTTCATAATAAACAAATCTGACAGGCTCCTCATGGTTACCATCGCCGACTCAATAACTAGGCTTCATGCTCTTGTAAGGCGTCAACTGAAATCCGCATGTGAGAAAGCCAAGTTCTTCTCATGGAGGCCTAGGTGATTTTTCTCCTGGTTCTCGGGTTTTCATCTACTTTGACGAACTTTCAAATATCAGTGAAATATTCAAAAAGCTTCACAACAAAAAGTATGAAGATGTCCAGGAAGAGCGACAATCACAGTACATAGACTACCAATGACACCAAGATGAAGAGCAAACAAACACAACCACAAATCAAACAAAAGCAAAGCAAAACCAGCTCCCGCTTCCTTAACAATGCGACCACAATGCTGGACTAGAGTTGAACAGAGTAGATTACTAAACAACAATAAGAAATGAACAGGAAATACATACGAGCAGCCACAAGGCCACAAAAAGAAACAAAAACACGCAAAACCTACCGCCTTAAGACGGTCAGTAGTAAAAAAATCTACCTGGGGGGTGGGGTAAGGATATAATGAGTATACTGGCCTTACATATTCACCTGAGGTTCAGATGTTTTAAAACAAAAGACAGCAACCCAGACAACCCAGACAACTCGTACAGAGGTAAACAAAACACACACAGAAAGAAACAAATAGCAAAGTAGGCAACTATTGAAGTAAAGTGACCACAGAGCTAATAACATCAGAACAATAAAGTATGAAAACGAAACAGAAAGCCAAATGGACAGCCATACAGCGGGAAACCATAATGCTAGAACACAAATAGATCTTATCATGCAGCAAGGGACCATAAAGCCTTGCTAATCATAATCAGCAGACCCTTAGCACAGTCAGAAGTAGGAACGAATAAGTCAAACTAAACTTAGTTCTGCTGCTTCCTTCCTTCACTCGATATTATAAACATATGTAACTTATAGGTTACTATTTGCTAGCTTTTAGTTTCCAATTAATCTACTCTTCTAGTTATGTTGGGACACCGTTAGCTCGGTGGGTAAAGTGCGCGCCTTTTAAGCTAGCGAACCGGTTTTGAATCTCTATAGATGGTTTTCAGCTTCAAAAAGGGTTTCAAGACGTTACTTGAAACTTTCTATCGAAGCACGAACAAAGAAGAACTGCAAACAGAGATACCGCTTGAAACGGTCAGTACTAACAACTAAGCAGACCGAATAATTACTGCAAAATTTTGTGCATTGAGCGGCTTTTGCCGTCATACACGTAAGCTATCGTAAAAAATCTACTGATCTTCCTCCCCTGGAAGAGTATTAAGTAAGGAAAGTAATTCATTATCGATATATTTATTATACTTTGTTTCCAAAAGTGCGCCTAGACAGAACCTATTTGTAATAAAAACGAAAGCGCGTTGGAATAATTTTTCGGATCTAATGCCTATACTATTCAGGACTAGACATGAATTGCGTTACCAAATTAGTAGTATTATATTCACATAAAGAAGTACGTTTCCGTATTATGTTTGATCCATTGCAACTGTACTCATTTGAGTCTATTGAGGGAAAGTAACTTGTGAAAGTGTCCTTTATGGCAAACGAGAATAGTAATCGAACAAGGAAGACTGGTCACTACGAGACTGATGACTCAATGATACCAAAGAACAAAGCCGATGTCACCATTTAAGACATTCTATTTAAGACATCATGGCCTTGTCAGTCCCTACAAAGTGACTGTTTCAAGACATATCTGATGCTTTTACACAATCAAGCCATAAAAGAACACTCTTAACCCCCGACATTAATTTCCGTATTTTTATTTAACCTCTGTTCAGGCTGATAGGCAAGGAGGGCGACGTGTGCTTACCAAGTAATGCTTACTTTTTATGGAAGCCTGAATATAGTCCATTTATTTTGGGTCCATGTCTGTTTGTCTTAACTTTTCTTACTTTGCCTTTGTGTCTATTGACTTCATGATGTTCCGGAATACGACCTTGGTACGAGATGATGTCCTCAGACCCATAATAATATCTTAAATTGAAGAAAAATAGCAAGTGACATTTCGTTTGATATTTTAAAGGAAAACTTACAACTGTTGGGGGATCGGGTGGGTCAGACTCAAAATGTACCTCGGTGCCTATGCTTGAAGAAGCAAACATTAAAAAAAGTGTTTTGACAACAAGGCGCTAGTACGGGATGAAATTTTAATTTTATTCAAAGAGTTGACGTTCTCCATTTATCTTTAGTATAGTCCTATGTAGTTTATTCAAAGGTTTATCAGAGTGAAAATGAAGATATGAAAATGGATGATATGTGGTACACAGCTGCTTGATCTTTGTATATCGGCATGCTATATCCGAGCAGCATATATCAGTTATTCGCTTATAGAATGTTTCAGGTCCATATATTATGTAAGTGACCAGTGTAGACACAGATCATTCTGTGCGGTCGTACAAGTTGTTTTCTCTTCGAAGAAGTTCAGTTACTATGTCTCTTTGTCTAACATTAACTTCAATAGCAATCTCATTTGTTAACACCAAAATTCCAGTACTATTACCTCAAAGGTATCAACTTCTGATCTTAAATTCATTGTATATGTGTACAGGTGAAAAAAATCTAATCACCAATGCCGCGACTGGGGGTCAAACCCGGGCCGCCTGAGCGACAGGCTACACTCTACCACGTCGCTATAAGCCGGCTTGTACCGCAAGGCAGTACAAGCGTATCATATACCTATCACTATATTGCATATTCCCCCTACATTTTTAGATTCGTCCGCGAATCTCAATTAGAGCAACCACTCAATACCAGGCCACAAAGCCTTTTGGACCACCAAGCCCATCAGATGAGGTTATTTACGTTGCAATGTAACAGGTGAAAAAAATTCTAATCATCCCTGCCACAATAGGTGATCGAACCGGAGCCGCCTGCGTGACAGGCCAAACCTCTACCAAGTCGCTATAAAAGCCGGCTTGTACCGCAAGGCAGTACAAGTGTAACATATACCTTTCACTTCTACAGAAGTATTACCCTCATGATAAATGTTGTCGTTAAAACCCAGTGGAAAGGCGTCTGTTATGATTTTTTTTTTCAATTTTAATTCTTAGTCAAGTCTTTTAAAAATTTAAAATCCAGATGTAGAATTTATATCGTAATTATTTTTTTTCCACTGGTTGTATAGAAATGTCATTGAGTGAATAATCTGTACGTTTAAAGTGATGGTACAAGAAATCATCATTTCTTTTAGGCTTATTCATTCTACGATAGTGTTTATTAAAGCGGATTCTTAACATACCGTTGGTCTGTCCAACATATTGCATTCCACAATTTACAGCACGTCCGGTAATTATATCTATCAAATTAGTTAATTTTCAGTCTAAATCTGAATTGTTATCTACTGAAAATCGTCTACCGTTGACAGATGAAGAAACGATAGACGCAATGCATAAACAACATCTACACCTTTTAACATTGTACTCAGAAATACTAGGATACATTCCACCCCTTTTGAACGGATCGGTATATTTACGAAGAATAGGTGATTTCAAAAGGGATAGTCGAACTCTCAGGTTCTTATTAAACATAATAATAATAGCTGCTGCATTGAAACTAACAGAAACAGCAAAAAAAAAAAAAAAAAAAAAAAAAAAAAAAAACAATTTTAGAAGTCTGATTTTAACCGACGACGACATCATAGTTCTAAAGCTACTAATGGAAAAATGAATCTGTACAAAAGAAGCAGTATGAAACCTTAGGGAAGATATTGTTATTCTAAAACTATTTGTAATACTCATAGCAGAGGTTGTGTGGCGATATTGTCAACAGAACAGCCGTATACATACAGGTTATTAATGAAAATAGCATGCACAAGAACTGAAGGTTAGTCCTTCAAATTGAAGGAAAGTATAACAAATGTCTACAAAATAGCTATGTCTTCCAAAAGTTCACTGACAATAAATAAGCAACCGTTATACAACGAGATACGAATATCTGTATACTATTGACCTTCAATGCAGTATCAAAAGGATGTCAAGTAAACGGAACGGTGAAAAGCAATTGCAAAAAAATCCCTGAGGATTGGAATAATAAGAGCATTAAATAATAAGGAGTCTATGTAAAGCATTTGACCTTTCTGTAAAAACATGTCAAGGGAACCAATGTCACCAGAGCATGTACAAATTATCAGGACTTCATAGAGCGTGGGAAAGTGCTGACTACAAGGTTGTTGAGCCAGGGGTATCAAAAAACCAAACTGGTAGCAACACTTAAGAATCTATGGGAGATATCATGATCTGATCAATCCTTACAATGTGGATCTATGGGAGATATCATGATCTGATCAATCTTTACAATGTGGCAGTTTCCAGAATCGTTTCTGATGTTTTTGCCAATGACGATTCATAAGTCGACTTCCAAAATCCCAGACGTACGCTTCTACCTACATTTTCTTCGTTCAGGTCTATGGGCATGGTGAGCAAAGCTTGCTTACCAAGTAATACTTACTATCCGCGGACGCCTATTTACACCCTTTATTCTGGGGTCCATGTCTGTTGGTCTGACAATTCTGATTCGTTATTCGTTTATGGATTTATGAGTTTGAATTACGGCTTGGGTACCATGCCTACCACTACTTTCTTACTGTTGGACCCATGTCCCAAATGCTACATACCAAGCACTAGGGCCATTAGCCTTTAGTTTTGAAGAAGGTTTTAAAGGGTTTTTACTATATTTTAAAGGGTTTTTACTGTAATAAAAAACAGTGTCAGATTTCAAACCAGTGCCATTTTTTGTTCCACAAAGTTCTATTCTAGGTCCACTTTTATTTCTTCCGTTTATAAAAGATCTACTCTGTACACAAACAATGTCCACACAGATTTATATGCTGATGACAAAACTCTATATATATTCAAGTGTATCAAGAAATAATTAAACAAAATCTTCAGTGTGCATTGTATCAACTGCATGTTTGGTGTTAGATAATGACAAGCTTCTCAATTCAGCAAAAACGAAGGCTGTGCTGATAAGCATCAACAAGAAACGTCAACGACTGAATGCTGATAGTCTTAGCTTAAAGGATGGAGCACTTCAGATGATTACATCTAACAAAATTGTAGGCGTTTTTGTAGACAATAACTTGTTATAGTCTCAACATACTAACATTTAGCCAAGAACATTTCATCAAATATATGGCTCCTTTCAAACATAAAGTGCATCTTATCACTAACTAATCACATACAGTGCCACAAGTCCTACATTCAACCTCACATTGACTTTTATTTGGGTAAATACTTCTGAAGCAAATAAACTGAAAATACACAGATTACAAAAGAGAGTCTATCGTGTTATTCTTGATTGATTTGATGTTTAAGATACCTTTGAAGCTATGAGAATTCTTTAAAAAATTTTATCGATTTATGATCATCTCTTTCTGAGAAAAGCAAACTTTATGTTTTTTTATATATAATGAGATTAGCTTACTTTTATTTCCAACCATTTCACTTTAAGTACAATGTTTATGACTCTGTTGATCTAATGACTACAACCTCAGGTTGTTTAGTCCCTCTCAAGCAGTCTAGAGCAGGATACTTTAAACAAAGTATGAACTATTCAGGATATTCGATTTGTTTCCGAAATTAGGCTCAAGTCATTAATTGAAAGTTCTATAGATTTTTACTGTATATATGGGCTTATCTCGTACTTCTGTTGAATATAACTTTCAGAGCTTTCAAATTGGCAAAATTAAACATGTAATGATTCTCTAAGAATTACTTAAAATTGTAGGAGCGAAACGACCCTGCGAAAATTCATAAAAGCAACTAGTCTAAGTATAGTTGCAACTGCAGGAAGAGAGTGTTCCCACGGTAGAGATATTCGTTCTCAGCGTGAAGGTGCCCAGGATGGAGGACCGGCTAAACACCCTACTCCTTCAGCATGCATGTGATCTCAAGGCAAAGGTTTCTGGTCTGTTCATTATTAACCACATGACAATTTTTGGTTATTTTTGTTTTGTTTTGCTTTGACAAACATACACAATACAAAAATGGAATAGCTCTTAAATCGTGCATGAAAGCTGTTATTTTATTATCATATTTTGATTACTGAAGATTGGATCTGGCTAAATAAACTTGTATTTTTGCTCGGAATATAACTGTTGACCTTTTAAGTTTATATAGAGTCACAACTGCTATGTTTTAATTCGTATATGGTATGTTTCTGAAGGACGTTGCTTTAGCTGGTACAGTACTGTCATGTTCATATATAAGGCAGCATTTTCTGCTGAAGTGATTGTGACATTAGTATAGCATTATAGCAGCATGTTCGTGCAGACGCAGCTGGTATTTCAGAAATTTAGGCTTAACCGACACTCCCTTACCGTTATAAATGTCTTAAGTATTCTCCCATGTGGTAGTTTTGAAACATGCTTTAGCCATTTCTGACAAACTGAACATACTTTCTTGTCAATAATGCTCAAACAGATATATAAACGTCAAAACAATTGCCTTTGGAAACAAAGAACAGACTATGGATTAGAAAAGGAGAGTCTCGGTTTTATTGAGACACTTCATAAGCAGTAATGAAGTTTGCAAAGCTGCTTACGCCCTCTAGCGTACACATGCGCAGAAATCCATTTTCAAATACGCAACAATAAGCCCAATGATCCCAAAGGAAATGAAATATAATCTGCTCTGTAGTAGTGATGTACGGGGAGACGTTCTATCGGCATAAAATATTACCCTATGTATGGAGACAAACAGGCCTGAAGAACAGTGTAGATATACATAACAACCGCAGAATGCGGCGTCTGACCAGGGTTTGCACTGTTTGCCACTCCTCAAACAGCTTCAGACACATCAATCAGCAATAACCTGGGCTTGTTCAACTTTTAGATCAGGTATGCTTAGAAGTTAAAGTATCCTGATATTTACGATACATACGGTATTCACTTCTCAAGAGTTACAGATTTGTTGCGGCAGTCGTAGAGGCCTTCTAATCAGTACCGAGAACTTTTGTTTTTGTGAAAAATTAAGAAAGAAAATATTTATCTTGATAACTCTTATCTCTAGCACTATATAATTAAAGTAAAAAAGGATTGCCTTTGGAAACAAAGAACACACAAAATTACGAAAATCGGTTTTATGCAACACTGTAGTTTGCGAGGCTGCATACGCCCCTAGCGCCGGCTTCAGTATTCGATTTTCAAAATAACCAGGATGGTCTCAATGATCCCAAATGAAATAAAATATAACCTGCACTACGATGATGTACGGGGAGACTTTTTACGGCCGCCATACGGCACAACATCAGCTACAGTAGAGCAAAAAAGAAACGTAAAAAGGATTGCCTTTAGAAACAAAGAACACGCGAAATCATGAAACTCGGAGACTCTGATTGTGTCTCTTCATATGCAACACTGTAGTTTGCGAGGCTGCATACGCCCCCTAATGCCGGTTTAAGCGGTATTCGATTTTCAAAATATCAAGGATGGGCGCAATGTCAGATCCCAAAGAAAATAAAATATAACCTGCACTACGATGTCCGGGGAGACTTCTTACGGCCGCCACACGGCACAGCAAAAGCTACAGTAGAGCTACAGTAGAGTAAAATAAAAGTCAAAAAGGATTGCCTTTGGAAACATAGAACACACAAAGTCACGAACATCGGAGACTAGCCACGGCATTTTACTATATGGCATTGGAAATGAATCCGAATCAGTTGATTATCTCTAGTACGATGTATGCAGTAATAAAGGCATTGCACAAAACGCCTGATATCCCGTCAGCAACAGTCCAACAACATTTCTGAAAATATTTAGCAAACTCACAGTTTGACGTAATTTAAGGGCCATGATTTCATTGGAAATAGTGTGGCGGGTATGAAATGTTGCAAGAAGTAACACGTACTTTAAAACACTGGTTAAAAAGTGCAAGAAGCTGTAAACCTGCTAAACCTGATTACAATATTTGAACCACATACACAAGTGATCGACAATAATATTCTTGTCATGCCTTTACTTGGCATTTGTTCCTGAAGTTTACATAATGATTTCGTTCTTGCACAGTTTTCCTACTGGCATATTTTAATGACTCTCCTTTTCTAGGCTTTTACTGATTCGACAGTAGCCTGCCATTTTCAAAGAAAATTAAGTTTCGGCTATAAATGATTTGCTCTGGTCTAATGTAGGTCTGCTGAGAAATCTAAAAGATAAATTAGAAGCGCATTTGAGAGAACCATTTATCTTTATATATCTTGACAGCCTGGTCATTAAATCAATTACAAAAGACAAAGACAAAACGTTAGTATTAAGTAAGCAACGTATTAATTTATTCTCTGTTTGATTAATGATGTTTTCTATCGATAATGTAGGCTTACAGGGAATTATGGCAGACTTGATTACTACCATTACAAAGAATGGAAAAGATATCGAAGCAAGAGTTGATTTGAAATCTGCAAAACCCATGATGCATACATAGGTTACGAAGCAAACAACACATACATGTATTTAAATTAGTTTGCACATCTTCGTCTTCCATAAAAACGCCACGCATTACGAAAACACGCCTATTCAAATTTAAAGAAAATTTCACCTCCAAACACTGAAATTTTTCTTATAAAAACTTTGATATGTTTCATATTTCTGCTCAAAACATAGAGCCTTGGCGAGGCGGTTCTAACGAGTACCCACACTATGTTTTTGAGCAAAAATAAGAAAAATAATGTATAGCCCTATAAACCCCAGTTTTACTATATAAAAGTGGGGTTTAAAGGGGTCAAAATTATATAGGCATGTTTTCGTCATGGGTCGTCATTAAGGAGACTGGATACACTTGGGAGATTTTTCGCCATTGTTTGACATGAAGAAAAATTTTGTGACTTTCTGTTTGTTCACGTATACAAGAAGTTCCTACTGAAATGATTTTCTAAGGGAATTGGCTTCCTCTGGTAGATCAATCGTCATTTCAACTAAGGAAGACAATTTTTGTGACTTCCTGTTTGCTCTCCTGCACAACATGCTCCTTCTGAAAATGGGTTTACTTTAAATGGAAAGAATTTGCTCCCTCTAGATTTGTGCCACTATACTGATAGTTTTAAACCCATAAATGTCACGTGGCCAATGGAAGTAAATCCCTTCAACCATGTGATATCCTTTCAAAATGTTGACAGTAAAACAACTGAACATGATATTTCTACCTACGTTTTATACAACAATCTCACATGATAAAACACACTCTAGACAAAACCAGTTGATAGCACATTGTTTAATATACAGGCCACGGAGAAGAAAAAATATATGAACATTGAAGATTTTTGGAATTTGATGGTAGAAACTGCCTACCCCAAGGTGGTTGCTGGAATTCGAGCATACCAGAGAGACAATGTTGTTGTTATGTTCACTGGGAAATATTTAAACAAAACATTGGTGTTTAAGTGAGAACAAATCACGTCAATCACAAGCCGATCAATTTATGTTTCATAAAAGCCAAATTTGTCAACTCTTAGCATGCTAGGTAAAATTTTTGGCAGATGACAGTTTGAAATATTTGTCAATTTGTTTCCAGAAAACTGGATTTGACATTTCATACAAATTACCTACTACTTCGCAATTTATCTTGAGTAAAAGAATCGTATATACATTTATCTGTCAAGTAAAATTCTGGGCATGTTTTATTTATTGTAGGAATTGAGCAGTCTTTAATTCTTTAGCACTCTCCATGCAAACATTAGCGGATGACAATTCGATGATATTTTAATTCTTTTTCCTAGATAATATGAATTTACTTTTCATACAATCTGTCTCCGTAGGATTTGTATGAAATGTCAAACCGTTTGCAGAATAATAAACAAATAATTCAAATTGTCATTTGCTTAAAAGTTACCTAGCAAATGGAATAGAAGTAGATCGGCTAGTAGCTGGCGTGATTTGTTCCCAGTGAAACAAAAACTAAATAAGAAAAAAATATTACAATATGTCGTCTGCTCAAAAAATTACCCGGAGTGCTACAGGTAAACGTTAAGTACATGAAATGACAACGTGACAACACAAAATTCACTTTGTCAAAAAGCAGGAATAGATTAAAAGAGAACGAAACAATTCCAACAGAAATGCCACACTGGCATGGTCAGTAGCAAAACCAATAGGGTTGGTCTTAAACCTAGTTCTATTGATATCCTGCCATCTCTCTTCTGATACAGCTCCAGCTACACATACAGTAAAAACTTCAATGACTCAAACACTGACAGCTCGTTTACCGTGTCTGATTCGAACTCGTTTTGTCTGCCTTGGATATTCTTTCGATAGCTCAAGAAAAGAAATATTTAGGGATTAAAGGAATTTTTCTTATTTAATCATGAAAATGTATGTTGTGTGTACTCATAAGAAAACCACCCTCATCGATGCGATTCTAATGAGTACATTCGACACACATTATTCTGTATTAGATCGAAAAGACATCCCAAAATTATGCTCATTTCTCCTGACCTGGCGCTTTGTTTAACCTAGTACTCGTACTACTAATGTATATAGAACAAATTTCTATGGTCCCAAAGATTTACGAACCATTGAAGTTCGACTGTAATTGTTCGGCCTGCGTAGGGATTCCCTAACTCATCAGTGTACCGAAGCAGACAACCATTTCAAAACAATAAACTACCCATGTCTAGAACAAATTTCTGTAGTCCCAAAGATGTTCGAGCCATTGAAGTGCGACTGTAATTGTCGACCTGCGTAAGGGTTCCCTAATCCATCAGTGAACGGACGCAGAAACCATCACAAAACAATAAACTACCCATGTCTAGAACAAATTTTCATGGTCCCAAAGATGTTCGAGTCATTGAAGTTCGACTGTAATTGTTCGGCCTGCGTAGGGGTTTCCTAACCCCTACGGACGCAGTAAACCATCTCAAAAGAATGATAAAGAAAAGATTATGGATCGACTACAAACTGGTCGGAGACCTTATAATTAGTTCACGTCACCCACTGAGTTTCGTACGACTCGACAAGACACTTGAAGCCCAGATTTATTAGAAGGCCAGATTTGTCTGGATTTCTTTAAGCATTGTAATCACTAAAATTGGGCCGCGCCAAGCTAAAAATGTCTTCAAGCATGCGCATTCACATGATTATACGTATGCGCAAAGTCTCTTCCGGGCCTTTGCTCTCCATTGATACAGTCTATAGTATCCAATGATTCTGGCAACAGGTAGTGAAGGCCTCCGCGTATATTGATCTTGGCCTGTGCTCCGAATGCCTATTTTTGCATGGCGCGGCTCTAATAAAATGTTTTTATAGCTTGCGCATAGTGACCTGTCTTTTTTACCTCGGTTCGTGTATATACATATCAGAACAATTCACAGCAAAAAAAAAAAAAAAAAAAAAAAAAAAACGTAAACTTAAGTTGGAAAGCAGTTATGCTTTGGTTAAAAATGAACGAGTCGTAGTTACATTATTAGAGGACTGTAAGACAGCTTGCCCTCTGAATAAGTTTTTTCCAGTCCACAGACAACACAGTCATGTAGCGATTCATCTGGCTTTGTTTGAGAGAAGGGTAAACGCCATTGTCAATAGACTTCCAGTAATGTCGTGACAATGTCCGAATGTGACGATGGGAAATGATGCCCCTTAACAGTGACGCCCCACTGCAGTGTCGTCCCTGCCACATTGGCGTGACATCACGAAAACATACCTATATAATTTTGACCCCCTGCAACCCCACTTTTATATAGTAAAACTGGGGTTTACAGGGGTATACATTATTTTTCTTATTTCTGCTCAAAAACATAGATTGTGGGTACACGTTAGAACCGCCTCGTCGAGGCGGTTCTAACGAGTACCCACAATCTATGTTTTAAGGAGAAATAAGAAAACTATCAGAGTTTTTTTATCTGAAGGTTTTCAGTTTTTGGAGGTGAAATTTTCTATATATTTGAATAGGCGTGTTCTCGTAATGATACTGCCACCAGCCATATTATACTGATATCGGTGTGACTGTCTCCGGTGTCCGGTCCTAGCTCTTCTACCTAATGCTAAGGGTCGACAAAGCGCAGCTGATGCCAGTTTTAAAATACCTTAAATATGACACGGCCAGGGATCCATCCCAAAACCTCCCGATCCGAAGGCGGTTGCTTTGTCAGCTCAGCCCGTCGGACGGGTATTAGGATTTTTAATGCACGGCAGGTTTGCTAAACTTCTCGCGATGATTTTGAACGTAGCTGAAGCCAGTATGTAGTGAGATAATGAAAGTGTCTCGCTCGCACTAGTTTCATGTTCATGCCTCGTCCCGAAATGTCTTCATACACTGTACATGCTAAACATAAACTGTACATGCTAAACATAAACTGTACATGTTAAACACCAAATCATGATATTCAATTGATCTATGGGCAAAGTGAAGATTATTGACAAAACATTAAAACGGACCTAAACAGTCTATGAAAAGAAAGTCATTAAATTTCGTGCATAAACAAACACCCTCGGTGAAATGTTGAAAGGCCATAAATCTTCAATCTACACCAAGCCATCACATCAATCGTCTCATTATAGTTGTTTACAGTCGTGTATAAACGCTACAATATACATCCGCAGATAACTTTACTTCCACATGCAAGTTATATGAAAACTCTAGTTTCAGGGTAACGGTCAGCTAATCGAGAACTCGCACGCGCTGGTGTTAACAATTTCGTGCCAAACATTTGTTGCAGCAAAATCGCGGTAGAATTTGTTACGCTCGATTCAGTCATATGTGTTTAAAGACTTTAACCAAATTGCTTATCTTTTCTTGACCAAAACTTCCATCTGTATGTTATCCGCAAATGTTATTATTTAGTCGTGACCCCTTACATGGTACTCGCGTCTAATTTGCCTGCTTGTAATATAATATGGACACGTCCTAATCAAAACTTTTCACCTGTGTTTAAAACAAACTTTACACTTTTCACTGGCCACGTAAAATCGATTTAAGCCCCCCAGCTCCCCAAGTAATTTTTTTACTGACTGTTCCAAAGCAGTGCTTCTGCTGTGGTTTACTATTTCTGTCATTGTATGACTTTACATGGTATTTTTTTTTTTATTTTTTTTTTTTTGATAGCCGTTTGCAAAGTTTTTGGGGTAAGCATCACGAAAACATGCCTATATAATTTTGACCCCCTTAAACCCCACTTTTATATAGTAAAACTGGGGTTTACAGGGGTATACATTATTTTTCTTATTTCTGCTCAAAAACATAGATTGTGGGTACTCGTTAGAACCGCCTCGGCGAGGCGGTTCTAACGAGTACCCACAATCTATGTTTTGATCAGAAATATGAAAATTATCAGAATTTTTCATCTGAAATTTTCATTTTTGGTGGTAAAAATTTCAGTATATTTGAATAGGCATGTTTTCATAATGAAACTGTCGTTTTGGTTTTCTGCTCATAGCATTTTAACTGTGGTGTCGTTGCTTTAAGTGCGTCCTTCTTTCCCTTTGACGTCTTGGACGGAAGGTGTAATTGTATCGATTCCTGATTTTTGCCTCCCTTTCTATTTAGAACAAAGCACAAGTTTTTAAGGAGTGAAATAGAAGGTATCAATGTGTTTTACGGTGAATAAAGCAGCTTCAAAAATAGTTTTAAGTCACTAAAAAGATGCCGTTTCAACGTTCAAAGTGATTATCTTCGTTTGGATTAATAAAAAGTCAACTGTCAGCTTCACTTCTCAAGCCGTTCATCACATATTTGTAAATGATTTATAATTCTTGATTTTGTTTCTGTCGGTATTAAAATAAATCTACAAACGGTGTTTAACTGGCAATGCCGTACGTCAAGCCAGTGGATTGCGTAAGAAGATTTACTTTAAAATTGTGTACAGCATGAATCCTTTATGTGAAACTGACAATGCCAACTAATCTATTCAAATGAGGGATCAGAAAGACAGGTCAATGTGCACTTGCTGTATTACACATCCTAATGGGCTTTTAGGAAAATGACTTTGTTGTCATCAAAGGTACAGTAACCTCGCGTATTTGTTATGACATGTTATGATATTGCATTATTTGACAAACACTGCTTTAGCGTTTGTTCCAATTCTATCTTTTATCTTCTTATGTTTCATGTAACAAGAGTTAGTCATCAGAATAGATACGGTGACAAATAACTGGAGGTCTTTCATCCTTGGATTATTGTGAGATTCAACTTAACAATAACTGCGGTCCATCCGTTTTCAAACCGTAACAACACCAAGTATTCGGAGAAAACAGTGTAACCCCAGATCAAACGTCGCAAAATCCATATCTTGTTCCTGTGTCCAATTCTCAGTATCAATTAATGTATTAATTATAACTAGAGGGCCATGATGGCCCTGTAACGCTCACCTGAGCATTATAGCACTTTGAGAACCTGATTTAGAACTGATCAAGGCAAAAATTCTGATCAAAATTCAAAATGATTATATTAACAAGGAAGACACTGTAGCATGTCTAATGGACTGTGAAATAAAGGTCAAAGTCAAATATGGATGACTGCAATCAAGAGGCCATGCTTAGATGTATGCATGTACTAAGTATCACTGGCTGTAGGAGCAATAGTTACTGAGAAACTGATCTAAACAAAAACACTTCACAAGTACCAAATATCACTCTGTAGGACCAATAATTACTGAGAAACTGACCTAAACGGAAAAAAACTTAAGCAGTCACTGGATAGAAAAATATATATCACCTTGAAATCATCAAGACAAACATTTTGAGCAAGATTCATGATAATCACTTAAAAAATGTGACCTCTAGAGCATCAACAAGGTTTTCCTTTGACTTGGCCAGGTGACCTAGTTTCTGATATCAAGTGACCCAGTTTTAAACTAGATCTAGAAATCATCAAGACGAACATTTTGAGCAATATTTATGATGAGTATTTAAAATTGTGATCTCTGGAGTGTTAACAGTTTTCTGCTGATTTGGCCTGGTGACCTAGTTTTTGACCCCAAGTGACCCAGTTTCGAACTTGACCTAGAAATCATCAAGACAAATATTTTGAGCAAGATTCATGATGTTTGCTTCAAAAATGTGACCACTAGAGTGTTAACAAAATTTTCTGCTGATTTGGCCTGGTGACCTAGTTTTTGACCCAAGTGACCCAATTTCGAACTTGGCCTAGAACTCATCAAGACAAACATTTTGAGCAAGATTCATGATGATTGCTTCAAAAATGTGACTGCTAGAGTGTTCACACGATTTTCTGCTGATTTGGCCTGGTGACCTAGTTTTCGATCCCGTGACCCAATTTCGAATCTGACCTAGAAATCATCAAGACAAACATGTTGAGCAAGATTCATGATGTTTGCTTCAAAAATGTGACCACTAGAGTGTTAACAAAATTTTCTGCTGATTTGGCCTGGTGACCTAGTTTTTGACCCAAGTGACCCAATTTCTAACTTGGCCTAGAACTCATCAAGACAAACATTTTGAGCAAGATTCATGATAATTGCTTAAAAATGTAACCGCTAGAGTGTTAACAAAGTTTTCCGCTGATTTGGCCCGGTGACCTAGTTTTTGACCCAAAGTGACCCAGTTTCAAACTTGACCTAGAACTCATCAAGACAAAACATTTAAAGCAAGATTCATGACGACCGCTTCAAAAATGTGACCGCTAGAGTGTTAACAAGGTTTTAGCTGATTTGGCCAGGTGACCTAGTTTTTGACCCCAAGTGACCACTAGAGCGTTAACAAAATTTTCTGCTGATTTGGCCTGGTGACCTAGTTTTTGACCCAAGTGACCCAATTTCGAACTTGGCCTAGCTCATCAAGACAAACATTTTGAGCAAGATTCATGATGATTGCTTCAAAAAGTGACCGCTAGAGTGTTCACAAGATTTTCTGCTGATTTGGCCTGGTGACCTAGTTTTTGATCCCGTGACCCAATTTCGAATCTGACCTAGAAATCATCAAGACAAACATTTGAGCAAGATTCCTGATGATTGCTTGAAAAATGTGATCACCAGAATGTTAACAATGTTTTCCGCTGATTTAACCAGGTGACCTAGTTTTTGACCCTAGGTTACCCAGTTTCAAACTTGACCTAGAAATCAACAAAACAAACATTTTGAGCAAGATTCATGATGATTGCTTAAAAATGTGACCGCTAGAGTGTTAACAAAGTTTTCCGCTGATTTGGCCCGGTGACCTAGTTTTTAACCCAAAGTGACCCAGTTTCAAACTTAAACTAGAACTCATCAAGACAAAATATTTAAAGCAAGATTCATGACGACCGCTTCAAAAATGTGACCGCTAGAGTGTTAACAAGGTTTTAGCTGATTTGGCCAGGTGACCTAGTTTTTGACCCCAAGTGACCCAGTTTCGAACTTGACCTAAAAATCATCAACCCAAACATTTTGAGCAAGATTTCTGTTGATTGCTTGAAAAATGTGACCGCTGATTTGGCCTGGTTACCTAGTTTTTGAGCCCAGGTGACCCAGTTTCGAACTTGACCTAGAAATCATAAAGACAAACATTTTGAGCAAGATTCATGACTTAAACAAGTCACCCCGATGCTTCCTAGCAAGTTTGGAGTCAATTGGCCTTTCGGTTCAGGAGAAGAAGCAAAAAATAGATTTTCGAGACGGCTATCATGGCGGCAACCTTGGATTTCCGATTGGAATGATTTTAGCTATTTTTGATCTATAAGTCACCCCAATTCTTCCTACCATGTTTGGAGTCAATTGGCTTTTGGGTTCAGGAGAAAAAGCAAAAAATAGATTTTCAAGATAGCGGCCATCTTGGATTTCCGATCGGCATGATTTTAGCTAGTTTTGATCTACAAATCACCCCGATGCTTCCTAGCAAGTTTGGAGTCAATTGGCCTTTTGGTTCAGGAGAAGTAGCGAAAAATAGATTTTCAAGATGGCGGCCATGGCGGCCATCTTGAATTTCCGATCGGCACGGTTTTAACTATTTTTGATCTAAAATTCACCCTAATGCTACCTAGCAAGTTTGGAGTCAATTGGCCTTTCGGTTCAGGAAAAGAAGCGAAAAATAGATTTTCAAGATGGCGGCCATGGCGGCAATCTTTGATTTCCGATCGGCACGATCTTAGCTATTTTTTATCTACAAGTCACCCTGATGCTTCCTACCAAGTATCGAGTCAATTGGCTCAAGGGTGTAGGAGGAGTAGGCTTTTAAAGCAATTGTTAACGCCGCAGGACAGACGACGCACGACGGACGATGGACATTGACTGACCACAATAGCTCATCATGAGCACTTCGTGCTCAGGTGAGCTAAAAAAAGGAAAAGAAAAGAAATGGTAATGTTTAAATTAACTTTATTTCTTCAAACCTTTCTGGATGTTTTAAAATGTTATTACAACGTTCTAGCCGTTTTAGATGCCATTTTGTTATTTTCGAATAAAGCCACACACGCCGAAAAGGTAGTGGCGGCATGCATGGACAATGAGATGTGTTTGATAAAGATAGCGACACAGAAATAAATATAGGAAAACATTTCACATGTAGATATAGCACATGTTTTGTGTAAATTACGACTCAGAATCAGACTATAGATATCAGTTTTTGGCGGCGGTTGCTAAACCGTTACCAGGTTCAACATATCACATTTTGACAATGCATTTTCCTGTTACTATTAACCTAATTATTACCTAAACCATAGTTCCCTGCGAACGCTGATAACGCCAAATTCTGCAGCCAAACATGTTAGTCTTATGCACTCTGATAGTTATTGATAGCGAATAAATAAACAAAACTAAAGGAAACTTAAAACGTTTGACGAAATAAGATTTTAATCACACTGAGTACAATATCGAAGTACATAAAACAACATTCATTGATAGCAAATAGAATGCTAGTAATTAAGAATATAGATACTTTAGTATTTACACCAAAGTATTTTCATTGTTTTGAGAGTAACGTTGGTAACATGGCTGTTACACGCAAACGTTCCCATCGCCAGAAGGCTAACATGTGTCATTTGTTTCTTATATAATGTAGTTTTAGAAAATTGTAGTGTACAAAATTACCCCTTGGAGCGAGAGGGGGTGAAGGGTGGTGGTGGGGCCGGGGAGGGGGGGGGGGTGAGAGGGGAGCTATAGCCGGCCCAAGGTCTATTTCTATGTTTTCATGAATGGACTAATAACTGGAACATCAGTGCATAATTGGGGCAAAGTTTTTTTTACAAACGCAATTTAACGTTAGTTTTTATTATGACCTTGTTTTATAGAAATGCCTGTATTTAATGAAATAGTGAAGAACTTGATCAGACATGGTGTTCTGTGGCGTCTGATCTGGGTCTACGGTTTTTAAATGTCCCTTTTATGGGATACTAGGCATAAATGGATTAAATTGAAGGAAATGACGGAATCGGTTTTATTGAATCTTTTCGTGGAAGTTATGTAATATGTTGTAGTGCCCACCTCTCCTTAAAATCTTGACTATCGACACGCCGGGGGGCGGATCCATGGTGATTTCTGAGGGGTTCGATTATATCCTATTACCGTTCTTACTCTATGTATTCGGAAAAGCAGATCTGAGCAAACAGTGTCACTCCTGTTCATACGTCGCAGATCGCGGTGCCTAATCAGGGTATTCACTGTTTGCTACTCATCCAGCAATTTTACTCACATTCCTAGATAGTAAAATAGACTTGTTGAACAAAAGTATAAGCTAAAGAGTTAAAGGCTTTTAATATTTAGGGTTAAGATTTTATCTCAAATTCTATCAACTGTATCCAAAATTTTACATAAAAATAAAATTTTGAGTCAAAGGGGATTCGACTGAACCCGACGAACCCCTCTGAATCCTCCCCTGCACACAGCACAGTGAAGACTATTGACAGCACTCGATTGTTTGCCATGTGGACGAGGCACACAGCGAGTATTCGTATCAGACTGCGCGGATACGCAGACTCATATGAAGCCTGGCTGAGCCCACGTGTCTGAAGGTACATTTTCTCGCCTTATGGATCAAATATCTTTGTCATCATTTTGAATATACAATAGTCGCTCACTGCTTTAAGTAATGTAGGAGAGACTGGTACGTCAGATGGTGCAGTCAGGAATGACAAGAGTGTTGGATTTATGCAAATGCCAAACATAAACAGTACACAAAATTATGTGTAAAATGTGATCTTAGAGCAGAAAGCCAGATATGTGCTTCTGATTATGGCATGATATATGTTGCACAATTGGATATTTCAATGTTTTCATTCAATTTCATTTTTTTTGTTCTTCAATCTGAATTTTAATTATTTATCGTTTTATTTCTTTAGATATAACGAACGTTTCAGCAACGTCACATTTATTCCAAACTCATTTCTCCCTGCTGTTTTTATAGAGACATTGGGACGTTGGTGTCCACTGTGATTTCTGTTTTGTTGTGATGCTAGCGTTACGGTCATCTTTAACGGCTGCCCATTGTTTTCTTTCTCTATTCGTTCTTTTTCTATTCTTTTAATGTTTGGAGCTGCATCAGAAGATAGAGGCGAGGTTTCGCGCGAGTAAAACGGCTTAAGGCCCGCCCCAGTAGTTGTTCTACTGACCGTTCAAGTTTTACTGACCGTTCAAGTTCTTCTTGATTAACCCATTTATGCCTTGCGTCCTATAAAAGGGACGTTGGCAACTAGTATAGAGCTAGATCAGACGATGCATTATGCGGCTTCTGATCAGGGTCTACACATAAGAACTTTTTATAATAATTAAAACCAACCAGACAACAATTCTGTTGAAAATGAACTATCCCAATAGTTGCGGTAAAAGAGTCCACTCGGCATAAATGGGTTAAAGCGTCGGTGACTTCATATGCGACATTGTTTTGTCATTGTTTCTTCCTCCTCTCTCCTTCGTTTAACGCCTCGGGAAGGGGATGCCTGTTTCTTAGACCTTTTTTCTGGGCATCTTTACTTGTTGTTAGTAATGTTCGGATACAATACCACAGGGCCCAGTTGTTCAAAACTAACGATGTCGTTAGTTAACGTATCGTTAAAACTTTGATCATTAAATGTGGCATATACGCTAATAGTTTTGCTGAAAATGTAAGTAGCTTTTGTATTTGCAAAAGCTACTCATTATTTTTTTTTCAGCAAAATACCTGTGAATTAGATAACAAAAAAGCTACTCACATTTTTTCAGCAAACTGTGAATTAGGTATTGAACTTACTAGACCAGTTAATATTTTGACCATTAACGAGCTCGTAAAGCTAACGATGCTTTAAACAGCTGGGCCCAGCAATTTAGATTACAGTCCTGAGATGGATCTATCGTGGATATTCAGGCGCACAATAATTAGAGACTGCAACTATAACTCTGGCAAAAAAAAAAAAAAAAAAAAAAAATGCAAAGCATCAGTTCATCATAGTTTTGTGGTATCCACTATAACGTGTACCCTCAATCTATGTTTTGAGCAGAAATAAGAAAAATAATGTATACCCTGTAAACCCCAGTTTTACTTATAAAAGTGGGGTTTAAGGGGGTCAAAATTATCTAGGCATGTTTTCGTGCTGTTCACGAAGAACAGTCCTCCCAAGGCATCAAACGAATGGGAGATGACGAAAGAATACCAGGAGGTTTCTTTTCTACATACCGTTCCAAGGCAGTTCCTCTATTGCAGCTCGTACTTTACTTGCGTTTTTTTGTTCCATATGTGGCGTTTGCCTTGTCAGTTTTGTCCAGTGATTCAGGAAGCTTGTGCTTCACGGCTGTGACATTTTCTGGGTATCTTCACTTAGATTTTTACATATATTGCAAGTATCATTATAAAATGTAATGCGACCCAAGTCAACATCAATGTCAAGTCTCTGAATCAGTATTATATCCATAGTAGTGCTGTATGAGTTCTAATGTATCTGTTGCTGTTAATATTCGGTTGGTAGACTGGCCATTTGCGTACTACGTTTGAATAATAAGGTATTACTTAAAAGTACAGATGAAACACATTTTCTCATAAACCCTATCTGATACGGGTGCGGACATGTACAGAAAAATCTATCTAAATAACAGATTTTTCCTGTAAAGAGAATCTGGCAACGCGATTAAACTAAATAGGTTATGGCAACAATAATCCTTTGTAAGCCAAAACATATCAAATAAACGAAACTAGCAGACTTGGTTTTATTGAGTCCATCCATAAGTAGTAATGTAACATGCAAGACTGCTCATGCCACCTAGTCCTTGGTCTATTTACAAATAAATCAAATGAGTTCAATGACCAGATTTTGAACGGTGCAGCAGTTAACATGAATCTTATTAAATGTAAATGAGTTCTAAAAAAGTGGATAATTTGAAAATAAAGAGACATCAAATAAATCAAATGTACTCAATGATCGTAAAAAAGTTCAGTGAATGATCAGATTTTAACGCTACCAGGCAACTAAGTCACATTGAGGCAGCGCCAAAAAGTTATAAATTATATTGAAATGGAGTATATATATGAAAAGTAAATGTAACCTTTACCAGATTGCTAACACATCCTAGGCCATTACATTATTTTCTTTTTTAGAACATCCGACAAAAGATATATCGAGAACCTTGCAGGTTCTTTATAATGGCGTATTGTGTGTTATTTGAAACACCGATGTCTTCATCTTTCTAATTGTATCACAGTTCACTTCCAAAAGGCATTGAAGGGAGAGTAATCCTTCCATACAGACTGAGAGAAATCAAAGGATTCAACATTCTTGCCCGAGCGTTACAATCAAACGGTTCAGAACTGTCTTGCTAGCATCCGTTATCATTTCTGTACAAGAAAGGGTAGCGTGTTATACTCTGCTTAAATGCACAATTAGGTGATCCACGCTTTGTCTGCCACTCGCTCTAACACGTACTGAGGTCTACGGGAGTGTTGCAGAAAATCAAAATACAAAATATTTCTGCATTGAAGACCAGACGTCACGTGCTTAGATACGAAAACAATCATTTAGCAATATCTGGAGCGTTCTCGGATGTATTGTAAGACGTAAAAGATCTTAAAAGGGGAATTTTATCATTTAAGGGGCCTTATTTTATTACAAAACCCAAAGCCTAAAGCGGGTCGAGATGGTATGAGAGGGTAGATCGTGTGCATATTTAATTTTAACCGAAACCAGTCGATAACTCCTCCTGGTCTAACACTCTGTCGAATCTTGAAAACATTAGATTTACTCGAATTATGACCTAAACAGTCTCTAACGAATAAATGTCTTACTATTTGCCAGTTTATTTACAAAGGTAGAAAACGTTAACTAAACAAGCTCTATAAATATGTTGTGCTGTGAGAGACACTCACTGACTGCAAAATTAGTTTTTGAAAATAGTACGGGTTCCAATATAAATTTTGTTCTAACTCTACAATCGGAATAATACAATTTATATTGACATAGGAAAACAGTTCGAATGTGCCTGTATATAAAACAACTGTATAGCAGATATGCAGACTTTGCATTTCGCGGAAACTGGCGTATTTCTACGGAGGCCTAGTTGATACATAACAAAAGTATACAAATTCTTGCGTATTCAGATTAACGTTCTGGTAAAATGAAAAGAAAATAATGTTCAAAACAGAAACCAGAATGTTTATTTACTCATGTGCATATGCAAGTATAAAGCCAAAAGCGGCACTGAGGCTGTTTTCTGCATTCAAGGGAGCGTTGCCTGGTTTCTGTATGAAGCCAATCTTAAAAGTTCGCATGCAAACTGTATTTCGAATACAACTTCTACCGTATTTCAATGTCAAGTATTTGAAGTTCCATAGAAATGGATTAACACCGAAAATGTCCGATTTCTGATCCATTGTGGCCGCTACGATACACTTGAAAGAGAAGAATTGTTTTGGAAATTTTACATTTTCATTATGAATGACACATTTTAAATTTTACCAGATACCTTTCAGGCGTTCGCCCTAATGATATTTCTGTTAGATAAATTCATATACAATTCAATGTTATGCACATGTAAGTCTTTAAAATGCATGCTGAGACAGTTAACCGCATTTTTTTTTGCCATGCCCACAATTTTAAACATTTGCTGGCGGACTACACTCGGTAACAAAGTATGAAGATCAAACACAGTGAGTCAAGTAATTTCCGCAAACAGAAATGTTCATCAAAAAAAGGTAAGAGAAAAGTCCAGGGAGTGCCTCAATCACAAACCGCAGCCCTTCCCAGACACCAAGAGTAAGAGGAGACCAACAAATCCAAACAAGCACAAATCGAACAAACGTACGAAAAGCACTAAGATTAGCTCTCTCTTCCACAAGCGGGCTAATCGCAATGCTAAAAGGACTGAAACACTTCCATAAAGTATATGCCATTTAACAAAACGCGACAAGAATGTTAAATATCAAGTGTTCATTTATATTTAGACATCAACTGAACAGATTAATTTTATAGCAAGTCGGGTGTATTTACCTGTCAGTATATATAAAGCGATGAATGTTTGCCGTCGTGTTAATGTCTTTTTATTATTGGACTAATCCAGGGTCAAAGTAACGCAGGTTTTACGGTAAAACTTTCGACAGTCAATATTTTCCGGTTTATATTCCCTGTTTGAATGAGATAGTATACACGTTCGCTCGCGTTTTGAAGCGTATTGAGTTATAGTTCAGTTGGTTACATGTAATTTGTTGGAAACACATGCAGTTGAGAAATTCATGGTCGGGAGTTCGACTCTCATATAAATCACACTTTTTTCGTGTGTGTGTGTTAATCCATGCGTGTTCGTTTCTTATTGTTATCATTGTTTGGGTCCCATTTAAAGTTATAAAAAGAGAAAAAAGTAAATAATATGTATTACTAAATATTTTGTAAAATGTACCGGTCTGCATGAAATACCGAAGCCTACAAACAAATGTGCTTTTGGCGGTACCAAATAGTTTTTCGTGTACCCCTCCTTAAACTATGCTAGGTCAGTGACATGAAAAAGAATATTCAATTTTTACAAACATTGTTTTTCATTTGTTATCATTCCTACGAGACTGACACGGCAAGCAAGAGGGAGACATGTGGGGTTAGTAGGACACGTCCTCAGACCATCACGAAAACTTGCCTATATAATTTTGACCCCCTTATACCCCACTTTTATATAGTAAAACTGGGGTTTACAGGGGTATACATTATTTTTCTTATTTCTGCTCAAAAACATAGCTTGTGGGTACGCGTTAGAACCGCCTCAACGAGGCGGTTCTAACGATTACCCACAATCTATGTTTTGAGCAGAAACATGAAAAATATCAGATTTTATTTATGAAAATTTTTATATTTTGGTGGTAAAATATTCAGTATATTTGAAGAGGCGTGTTTTCGTAATGGCTGATAATGAGGCTGCTACTTTGATCGTTTGATAGGTCTGCAAACTAGTTGATACGTAACATTTTGTTCGTAGTATGACTGACTTTAATTCTAATGTTTAAAGCCAAATAAAATATAAACAAAAGTAATTAATAAATATTTAAAATCCCAACGAAAGGTAGAACATTGTATAAACTGCAATAAAATAAAAACTAAAACTATTGACACGAAAATACACTGTGCATGGTGCCCATACATAAGCTTGCTTGGTGGTTTTGACATATTTGAATGTAGCCACTACCAATTTCTCCAGTAATATCAAGACCTTCACCAGTATAGCCGAAAAGTTCTACGAGAAAATGCTATATTTAGAAATATTTTACCAAAGTAGGGATTTTAGGTGGACTCATCTAACCTTTGACACGATAGTTGATATTCACATCACAGTGAAAAGTGAACGATTGCAAGTGGTAGACAAGTTTACCTACCTTGGAAGTACATTGTCTAGAGTTGTGCACATTGATGATGAAGTCAATGTCAGGATTGCCAAGGCTAATGTAACATCTGGCCGACTACGCGGAAGTATTTGGGATCGAAGTGGAATCAGACTTGACACAAAGCTGAAAGGATAAAGATCCGTGGTACTGCCAACACTATTATAAACATGCGAAACTTTGACAGTTTACCAATGGTATGCCAAAAGACTGAACCACTAGCTTAGAAAACTTCTAAACTTCTAGTTGCAAGACAGGATTCCAGACACAGAAGTCCTGAAAAGGGCGGGGATGCAGAGTGTACATACTCTTCTGAAATTGGCACAGTTAAGATGGGCTTGTCCTTCAAGTGCGGAAAACAATATGTTGGTGAAACCGGTGATCATGTGTACCAACGGATGGACGGCCACCGAGATGATTGGAAACACAAGCAGTTCGAGAGGTCTCCTGTCGCAGAACACTTCTGTTCACCAGAACATGATTTCCTCAACCACGCCAGGCTTTGTTGCTTAGACCATAACCCGGAGTGAACAGATCGAACCAGGAAAGCAAGAAGAGAGCTATTGAATCCGACGTTTTAACACCCTACGGCCATATGGGAACAACAAGGGAATCATCGTTCCTAAGTCAGGGCATGCGACAGCTTATGTGGAACGTTTTGTTCATGTGATTTTACATAAAAAAAGATAAGAGAAAAGTCCAGGGAGTGCCACAATCACAAACCGCAGCCCTTCCCAGACCCCAAGAGGAAGAGGAAACCGACAAATCCAAACAAGCACAAATCGAACAAACGTATTAAAAGCACTAAGATTAGCTCTCTCTCTTCCTCAAGCGAGGTAATCGCAATACTAAAAGGACTGAAAAACACAAGAACTGACACACGGAAAGACATACAACAAATCGCCTCGTAGAATAAACCACAAAGCAACAAAGAGTAAGACTAACAACGGGACCACCGCCTTAGAACGGTCAGTAGAGTAAACCACCGGGGTGGGGGGGGGGGGGGCGGGGGGTTAAAGCACTTTTACAGCTAGCTAACTTCATCCTGTGTCCCGATGCTACTCTTAATACAAAACACAAAAATTAAATTAATCACTATAATAAACAAAGACGAGTACTCATGGCTAATTCTACTGTATGCCAGAGTAAATGGAAACCAATAGTTGAACCACAACGGGCCAAGCCAAAGACATATCGTCAAGCCCCAACCCACTGGTTAAAGTTTTACGGAGAGGCCGTCATTGGGTCTGAGACTCGAACCGCCGTCGTGCAATTAAAGAGTGAAGCATAGTTGGGCCCATTTGCCTTACGTATTGGTGAGAAACACTCACTTGGTGTATATCCTTTTCGGTGTAAGGTTTATGTGCATTGTATACATTGCGTATATGATAGTAAAGATAAGCTTTATACTTTTTGTATGTTGCGTTGATAGTGAAGATAAGCGTTATACTTTTTGCACGTTGTGTTTACGCGTATTGTTTACATTTCACATATATCTAAACACGATCAGTTATCAAGTTGCGCAGGCCAGATAACATAGACCCGAAAAGAGCATAATCTGTTTTTCAATTTAAACAACTTTTATTTGTAAATTTTACTTTTTTATGTCATTTTTTAAAATAGAAAACCTCTGAAAAAGTCGAAAGCCGAAAGGCCTCTGGTAAACAAATAATTTGCACTGTTAATAATTAACTCTCCATTTTATATATATATATATATATATATATATATATATATATATATATATATATATATATATATATATATATATATAAAGGTACCCGGGAAAGCACATAACCATGAAGCACACCTTACCGATGGACCGAAAGATGACGACTGAGATGATAGCCGGCATATTAACACAGAATGTAGGCCATAGTCCAAATACAATTTCCTGAAAGTTGAAACAAACAATTGAACTGACTATATATTTAGCTGACAATAAACATTCGACCTCATAGGACTGTCTGTCCCTGCTCTGGACTGAATATGTATATAAATCAAATGAAAAAAATGCTTTTTGTTTCACTGGATTTACGTAAAATAAGCAAAGTCACGAAATCTTTCTTCTGCTGTCTAAAAATAATGTTCTGTTCTGTTATTGTGGCTATTCCTTGACATTTTCTATACTATCTAATTTGTGTATGTTAATGAATAGTAATATAATATGCAATACCGCTCAAGACTCATTGAATTATATTTTTGTTCATATTATCTCAAATGCGCCCATAGATCCTAAACATTACGAAAACATGTCTATTCAAATATACTAAAAATTTCACCACCAAACGATGAAATTTTCCAGATAAAAAAAAAATCTGACATTTTTTTTACATTTCTGCTCAAAACATAGTGGGTACTCGTTAGAAGCGCCCGACGTTTAGCAGTCTTTCTTTTCTCCAACCTAAGAAAGCTTCATATGAAATTTGAGCAAATTTTGCCCAGCGGTTTCAGAGGAGAAATCGTTTGAAAGTGTTAAGAGACGGACAAAAAGTGATCACTATAGCTCATCCTGCCACCACAAAGTACTTAACACCAGCTGTAATAAAAGTGCATATATCTTGATACAAATAGATACTTTGTAAGTAGAACATTTTAAAAATGAAAATAGCAGAGTTGATCTTTTGTTATTTGTTTATGATGAGTAATATAATTTGAAACACTGCTCATGTCCCGGAGACCGGCTGCGGCTATAGTCTGTTATTAAATTATTTCAAATGAGATCAGTGATCCCAATGGACGAGAGAGCATTTAAACAGTATGAAGTACAGGAAGTCTTTTCACGTTACCTTACGAAACCAACTTTCGTAAAGATACATAAGATCCAAGACAGAATGTAAAAAAGGTAAGAAATGGTATACAAATTTAGATCCGTGCTTGAAGCTTTGTATAAGGGCTTACATGGGGAAAGCTCTTCCCATCACGAAAACATACCTATATAATTTTGACCCCCTCAAACCCCACTTTTATATAGTAACACTGGGGTTTACAGGGGTATACATTATTTTTTTTTATTTCTGCTCAAAAACATAGATTGTGGGTACTCGTTAGAACCGCCTCGTCGAGGCGGTTCTAACGAGTACCCACAATCTATGTTTTGAGCAGAAGTATGAAAAATATCAGGATTTTTTATCTGAAAATTTTAATTTTGGGTGGTAAAATTTTCAGTATATTTGAATAGGCTTGTTTTCGTAATGTACAGCATTAAAATCTGACACATAAAATCTATCTTCAAATCACTATGTTGAACTATGTTCGAATGCTTATGGACAAGGGCTTTTACTGAATATTCATGTTTCGATGTTCTGTTTTAATTTGTCGCTGTGGCAATATTAGGCCATTCACATAAGGTATCTACAAAAAAACGCAATGGCTGTATCACTCGGGTAAGACTGACAGCAGAGAAAAACTAGTAAGTCCAGATATATCTAGCAGAGTTCCCTTATGTGCTTATATAGAAACAAATACTCCTCTTATATTTGAAAGAAGTTCAATCCAAGTAGATTTTCTATTGACCGTTCAAAGGCTGTTCCTCTGTTGCAGCTATTCTTTGTTCATGCGTCGGATGCTCATATGTGGCGTTTGTGTGTCTTGTTTGTTCCTTATCTCACTGTCGTTTGGTGCCTCTGCAAGACTTCGTGAATGTGACAGTACCCTGGTTATATTCACTTACATTTTGACAAGAATCATCAACAAGTGATCCTTAACGAAATGACCAAAGATTAAATTGATCGAAAAAACTTCATTGCAAAAACATGCCTATTCAAATATATTGAAAATATTTTACAACCAAAAAAAAAAAGAAAAAACATCAGATAAAACATTCTGATATTTTCATATTCTTGCTCAGAACATAGATTCTGGGTACGAGGCGGTTCTAACGAGTAGCCACAAACTATATTTTAGCAAAATAAGAAAAATAATGTATACCACTGTAAACTCCAGTTTACCATATAAAAGTGGGGTTTAAGTGGGTCGAAATTATACAGGTGTGTTTTCGTGATGCATATTGCCGCCAGCGGTGGTGCTTTATTTCTTAGTTTAACTATATAATGCCAGTTATCTTCTCGTTCGGACTCATTGCTATATGTTGTTAATATTTTACAGGAATGTTCATTTGTATGACCGTTTAGCAAATAAGCTTAGACGGTTCTGGTCAGGAGACAAACTCTCCAGTTTCCGTTACGCATGTTATGTACGTGCATGACCAGCCCCTAAATTCTCAAATTAAGGTTGATGACTTAAATGTGTCCAAAATAGAAGGGAAGGCAATGATCAGGAATCGATATAATTATCCCACACCTCCCATCAGAGACACCAAGCCTAACGAGATCCCTACCCTAGCCCGAATTCCACCCTTAAATAGAGTCTTTTGCATAATGAAGCAATTCATCCTGAGAATGGTTAGTTAGTACAATTAATATACTGTGACAGCACAATTAAGGTAAACGATTGGGTACTATCTTACGAGGGTCCTGCAAAATGTGTTGTAACTAGGTTCGGATTACTTTAGTGCTACGTTTTATCAAACATATTTTTATTACAAACCTTCAAAGTATTCCCCCTTTACTGAAACATATTTTTGTGACCTTTTTACCCAATCGCGAAAAGCAGATAAATAGTCTTCTTTTGGTATGTGTTGGAAACACTGATAAATAGCGCTGACAAGAGAACTTCTAGACGTATACTTATTTCCAGAAAGCTTTTTCTTAAGCCTTGGAAATAAAAAGAAGTCACAGGGACTCAGGTCAGGTGAAAAAGGTGGATGGTTTAAAACTTTCACCTTTCCAGAAGCCATAAAAAAACTTAACAACCACACACTTATGAGAGGAGGCGTTGTCATGTAAAAGGTGGACTCCTGACCATCCTTTGCTTGGTTGTTTCTTATTGTAAAACTCTTTCACTTTCTTAAGTACAGAAGTCTTGTAGAATCGACCAGTGACTGTATGACCAGATGGACAAGGCACTTGAACGACTGGCCCACTTGAATTAAAGAAAATTGCATACAACATCTTTTTCGAACGTACGGTTCTCTTGGCAATACATGGGCGTTTTTTTATCTTTTCGCTGCCATTGCTTATTATCAGCCCTTCTTTGTGGCTCAAACATGTGCACCCAGGTTTCATCACCTGTTAGCAAGTTAGAAATAACCTGACTATTACAGCCTTTGTATCTTTTCAAAAGTTCCCCGGTACATTTAAGGCGTTGTGTTTTTGCTCCTCAGTAAGCAAATGAGGTACCCACCTAGCGCTAACCTTTCGCAGGTCCAAACGCTTTTTCAGAATTGTTTGCACACTGCCTTCCGATATGCCAGTACAACTAACTATATCTTTGACAGACAATCGCGCATCCTGTTCGACCAAAATCTTTACAGCAGCGATATTAGCCTTAGTAACAGAGGTTTTAGGCCTTCCAGGACGGGTATCATCTTCAACAGAAAATTTCTCAGCTTTAAAGCTTTAACCCACCTAAAAACTGTGCGCATTGAAATGGTCTGAGGTCCATATATACCACACAATTCATAAAATATCTGCTTTGAATCTATATTAAGTCTAATGCGGCATTTAATATAGCTACGAATTTCAGTCTTCTGGTCCATGTTCCAATGTAACAAGTAAATTGGTCAGTGTATATGACTGCATCTATTTCAATTTGAAATAACTCGGTCAGTTGGAAAGCAATTTGCACGAAATAAACGGGTATCGTTAGCTATTCAAAACACCATTCAAGTGCAGTGAAACATTTTTAAATATAGCTGGGATAAAACAAAGGAAGCCTATTAGTGGCAGAACTTTTTGCACGACCCTCGTAGTCCTCTTGTCGTTTACGAGCGGCTCATTTATTCATTGACATGACCTACTGAGTAATAAGTACTCTAATTGAGTGTAATTGTTATTCTTTATAATATTTACAGTCTACCCGAAACTGAGACAAACTCCTCCAAAGCACCTGGCGCATTATTGTCGACATTTCTAAATACACTAGTGCTGGACTATGACAAGACACTTTTTATTTATTTACGAACAGTTGTTCAGAGCTTCGACAGTACTTATGCGGTCACATTTTATTGGTCTGTTTTTAAATGCAGTTGATCTTGAATATTGATAAAAGATCTGGTAATCACGCACTATGGAAAAAACAGGGGTTCTAAAACGACAATAGAAGTCAAATTGCATGACCGATTCGACCAATTTAAAATAGCCCATCATTGTTATTTTGAAACTCGAATACCGCTTAAGCCGGCGCTAGTGGGGGGGGGGGGGGGTGGGGGGGGCGGGGGGGGGTGGCGTATGCAGCCTTGCAAAGTACAGTGATGCATATGAAGAGACTCAATCAAACCGAGTCTCCCATTTTCGTGATTTTGCGTGTTCTTTGTTTCCAAAGGCTGTCCTTTTTTCACTTTTATTTCGAAGAGTGCACTATAATCACCTTGTGAGCCCGTCTGTCAATCAATGGTTAGTTAGCGAAAATAGTCGTAGAGCTGAAACCTTTGATGTTTGGCATATTGCTAGATACCGACAACATCTAGCCAATGAACTTGCCAAATATGAGTTTTCATTGACAGAGGCTAAACCGAAGCCAAAACTTGTAAAAATATGAAAATGACCATAATTCTTGAACCGTGGGAAATATTTTGATATTTTTTTTCATTTGATAATTTCGCACATAGATTGATGCAAACAAGCTCTAGTCAGAAGGCTTGTCACTGACCAAGGCAAAGCCGAGCACTAACCCACATCCCTTCAAAAAAAAACAAAAAGAACATATGTGTGTGTGTGGGGGGGGGGGGGGAGGGGGGGTGGGGTGCGTGCGTGTGTGTGTGTAAATCGCCGTAGACCTTCAACAATATGGAATATTTTGATACAATTGTGTATACACATTGACAAGTTCTAGCAAACAGAACTTCCAAACGCCACTTTTTATTCATCGAGGGAACTCCGAGGCCAAAAAAGTACAAATAGTTAAATCGCCATAGGTTTCAACCATATAAGATAGTTGATACAATTTTTAAATACATTAATACTGACAAAGGGGCGAATCGTACATCTTTGCGATGTTTTATTTCGGAACATGATCAGATCAAAATTAGTGTTTCGGCAGGGTTATCCTTAGTATCAAAGGTTACGTTGTATAAAAACTAGTAGACTGGGCCGCGTCAAATGAAAAAGTGCCCTCGCGCATGCGCAAAATGTGCGGATTTACAGCATCTTGTACATTTTTAGTCTCAGCTGGACATTTGCTTTACATCAGAGCATTTTATAGTACCTGTGCGAATGCGCAGGCTGTTTTTTGCCTTCGATGTCCGCATTTGCTCACAAATACAATTTAATTAAATTAAGTTAAATCAGTACTAAGCAACTATGCAAAGGTCATTGAAATTGGGACCTGAAGGGGTATAAAAAATGTAGAAACTTAGAGACACAGTTTTCTAGACGGTTCATTTTTATTTCACAATAAATTATTCTACTATATTTTTATTGGTTGTAGACCGTCTGCTAGTTTATAGGTTAAGGGTTATGAAAATAAATGTTGGTACTTGCAAAATATCTCACGATTATACAAGCTGAATCACGGATCGCTATCTTTTTTTTTTTTTTTTTTTTTTTTTTTTTTTTTTGTAAAGTGCAAATACCAAGATCGGCAGACCTATCTGTTGATCAGTTTAAACAGATATTATTTCAGCACTTCCATGAGTACATACTACAAAAAACGCATTTTATGGGATTGGAATGAAAGCAGTCTCCTTGTTTACTTCCTCTCCCTGTTACCATCTCCACTATAAAGTTCTTAAGACTGACTACTAGAGCTTCTATAAACATAAAACTTTTCAATTTGGTTGACATTGTAAGACGACTGATAGAATATTAAAGATTCACAAAAATATTGTGAATTTTCCCGAAAATATCCTACAGATGCCACCTTCCACGGTATAATAGGACACGACAGTCTTCTGGTTTTACGAAGAAACAAGGTACTGATTCATAATAATGAGATGGAAAGGTTGTTCAAAATGCAGTTGATAAGTGTTGAAAAGTCGAAGTACTAGATGCTGTGTGTCATTAACGTAGATTTATTTAATTTACGAAATAATTGACATTTCTTAATTCTTTGAATAATCATCATTGATATGCATTCTAAAAGAAGGCAGTTATCCAAGGATACTGTTGCTTAACAAGAGATCCATGGGCCACGATTCGCTTACCTGATAAAACAGCTATTGCATATCTGCAAATGCCATGGAACTTCTTCCAGTATTGCCACAGCAACAAGGACACAAATTTGACCATAAAGTGCCAAAGGTCATCTTTTGTGGAAAGAGATGTGTAGAATTGATTTTCAATATGGCGGCGGAGACGGCTATCTTCGATTTTTGATCGGGTCAGTTTTCGGCATTTTCTGTCTTCTAGGCACCTCTATGTTGCTCATCAAGTTTTAATTCAACTGGATCAGTCTTTAGAGCAGATGTCTAAAATATGAATTCTCAACATTTTTCACATATAAATGTATAGGGCCAATACAAACATCTGGTGAAGCAAATTTGACCTAGGCGTAAAAAGGTCAAATGTCAACGCAGGACCATCATTTTAGCAAATTTAGTAGACCTCATGTACCCGATGATTTGTGCAAAGATTAGGCCAAAAAGGGCTTACTTGGTTCTGGAGAAGAAGATTTTAAAGATTCTTACCATATATGGGCATGGCAGCCATCTTGGTCAACGGACCGCAACCATTTAACCAATCTTTCGTTCTTCTGCCCCAAAGAGGCTCCACATGAAATTGAGCAACATTAATCCAGTGGCTTAAGAGAAGTTGTTTGAAATTCTCAACATTTTTCCGATTCAAATTTATGGGGCCCATACAAATGCATAGGGAAGCAAACTTGACATTGCCGTAAAAAATCAAACATCAACATGCGATTATCATTTTAGCAACTTTAGTAGACCTCCCGTCTTAAATGATTTATGCAAAGAATCAGTCCTCGGTTCTGAAAAAGATTTTTAAAGGTTTCTGCCATATATAGGCATGGCGGCCATTTTGGTCAATGGACCGCAATTATTTTAGCATTCTTTCTTTTCCCCGTCCCAAGGAGGTTCCACATTAAATTTGAGCAACATTGGCCCAGCGGCTTCAGAGGAGAAGCCGTTTGAAATTCTCAACATTTTCCCATACAAATGTATGATGCCCATACAAATGCACAGGGAAGCAAACTTGACCTTGCTATAAAACGCTCAAACGTCGACGTACGATCATCATTTTAGCAACTTTGGTGGAACTCCCGACCCCAATGATTTGTGAAAGGATTCAGCCCCAAGCCGTCCATAGTTTAGGATAAGAATATTTTTTTAAAGGTTATTATCATATATGGGCATGGCGGCCATCTTGGCAAACGGACCGCAAACATTTTAGCAATATTTCGTTTCCCCAACCTAAGGTTGCTCCATATGAAGTTTGAGCAAAACTGGCTCAGCGGCTTCAGAGCAGAAGTCGATTGAAAGTGTTAACGGACGGACAACCGGACAGACGCACGCACGGACGGACGACGGACAAAAAAAGTGATCACTATAGCTCATCCTGCGCATAGCTCAGGTGAGCTAAAAAATTGGAAACCTTGATAGAGCTAGACAGTGAAAAATTGGAAACCTTGATAGAGCTAGAGAGTGGCTAGCCGACTAACATCCGATGGTAGTGCCAATGCGCTACAACTGAAAGCATAGATACACACTGTCCAAAAACGAAATCTGAAATATGTACCCCATCATTATATTTTATTCACATGGAACAATACAGACGTGTGCGAACGCCGAGAGGGACTTTTTCATTTCTTTCATAGATTTAAAGACAGAAAAATCGTAAAATGTCGCCTAAAATGTACTCACCTACATATCCCTATTTTTACTACATATTATTTTGGGAACATAGAGGACTTAATTAGATAGAGTTGTTGCATGTGTGTGCCTTTATCAGCTGTTGCAGGGAAGAAGCACTGACATATAGAGTGTTAATGTTTATTTTTTGTCTCACCAGTCTGTTCTTTGATACGTTATACAATAGCAGAGAACAATTCAGATTACAGTCGAACCTCAATAGCTCGAACACCGATCGCTTGTATACCATGGCTAATTCGAACTCATTTTTGAGTCCCTACGAAATTCTTCCAATAGCTCAGGAAAACAAATATTTAGGGAAAATTTCTTATTTTATCATGAAATTGTATGTTGTGTGTACTCATTAGCATCGCCTTATCGAGGGGATTCTTATGAGTACACTCAATATACAAGTATTGTGAATGAATTAAAAAAAATCCTAAATTATCGTTCTTTGCTTCCTGACCTGGCACCATGATTAACCCTCAGTGGCTCGAACTACCTATGTCTCGAACAATTTTCTATGGTCCCAAAGATGTTCGAGCCATTGAAGTTCGACTGTATTTGATGAAATTAATGTAACAGCTTTAGATTCCTTAAGAAAAAAGAATAATTTGGTTCTCGGTTGCCTCATGTGCTTACTGGTCTGCTGTCAAGTTTGTGAATCATCGACTGTCACTCGTACCCTGAGCACTCATGCTAGACCATAACTATGCCATTTTAGTATTAAACTTTTTTCCTCACGCGTTTTTGTCTACATTTGATAATTTAGGATTTGTTTATACTTTTTTGCTTTGGTTTTTAAACGATATTATTTACAAAAATACCGACTCTCCGCATTTCTTTGTAAACAGAGAGAAAGGTATTTGATGAAAAAAAAAAAAAAACAAACAAACAAAAAAAAAAAAAAAAAAAAAAAAAAAAAAATATATATAATAATAATAATAATAATACAAATGTGTCTGTTCTAGTTTGTATTCAGTGTGGTCATGATCAACCGAAGTGACTTTTCATGATTACTACAAAATTCCTCATAGCTAAACTTATCGCGACCCCTCTTTATACACTAATTTTTGTGATCTGCTGTCGGTCGTCTCATATCACCATTCAACCAAACATTATGTTTGCATTAAAGTGCAGGCATACACATGCCTATATAAAGGTGGCTATTATGCGCACAGTTACTCGTTAAATTGTTCAATCTAAGAGAAGACATACAAAAACAAGATGCTGATTGTAGTAGTGGTTGCCTTGCTAGGTTTAGCATACGGACAGCAGTATCCGTGTTGTACTGTCAAGCAATGGGAGATGGGAGAATATTTCCAGTTGGGAACTGTGCAGAGTGGAAAAGGTTCATATATCGAGGTGAGACCTTCTTTAAGCTATGTGTTAGAAGGTTTTTTTTTTTGGGGGGGGGGGGAGGGGTTTCTTTTTACATTTTTGTTCGTGTTTCGTTTAAAGCAATGGAATTGTATGACAGGCTTACATTTAAAGCGAAATACTCATGTGTTACAATTAACTTTTTCAACACTTGTTTTCTATTTTCAGAGGCGATACATACAAAATAGCAAACTGTAAAAATAAATATAGAATATCGTCTGATGTAGCTATGACGGCCCCTTTCATGGGAAAATATAATACTACATTGTATGATCCGCAATGTAATAAATGATGCTCAACATACAGAAAGGCCCGTATCCAATTTGCAGATAACGCAGGTTCTGATCAGCCTGCGCATTCACACAGGCTGATCTGGGCCTTTGCTGTTCGCTTACAGAATCAATGGATACTGTAGTATATGTTGACGAACAAGGAATATCCAGATCAGACTGCATGGATACACACGTTCATCTGGCCCATCGCTGTGCACATGTGACATAAGGGCCTTTTCCCCCACGTTGCCCATCAAATGTATTTCAGATCAACCTCCTTGTCTAAGCTGCCTTATCAGAGTCTTCTCTGTCAATCTGAAGAAACTTCGGACCGTTAGTTATCCATGAATACGCCAATATAAAGCTCAAATCAAATTGCGCAGACTCATAGACAGGTTTGAATGTTCCCTAGGAGCACGTGTTGCTAACGTTGGAGCTCATATTTGTCAGCAAACGTCGCTTTAAAGGTCACTTTCCATGTATTTTTCTACTTTATGCCGCTTCGCGTTTTCTTCTCCGACTTCTATAGATGGACTTGTTCGCTCGTCTTCTGTTAATTTCATTGGTAACAATTTTTACCGTATTAACCTTAAATGAAACAGTCGAACAGGCGTACCTGAGCAAAACGTGTAAATCCAGATCAGATGCAACAGAACAGACCAGTCTGACCAGGGCCAACGCTGCTCTGTCATTTAAACACATGAACTGGTAATCAAATAAACTTGTCCGAAGTTTGGAATAAGCATAGTAAGTGGCTTATGCGTCTAGTATTTAAGATAAATATTTGAATTGTTTCATAACTTGGCAACACCAATTGGAAACGTGTCTTTGCTCAAAAGCGGGAGCTACAAAAGGTCGTCTTACACAGAATAACAAGGACTTTTGCCTTCGCTTGGTACATTCTACATGTAAGTGTAAGTCCAAGAAAGTATTGTTTTGTCCGAGAGACATAACCTATTAAGGGTTTAATCGTAGAAATGCTAAAGCATTCAATTTAAATTATTCTTATAACGGTTAATTTCAAATAAAAACAATGTGCTTCAATCATGAGTTAAGAAAATACTTTACAGAGCACTAGCACACGCCAAGCTAATGGTGACCCGAACTTCAACTAAAACACACAACAGATGATACCAACACGAATATAAAGAAGCTACTATGCCGTTTAATTTTGGTGGTTTTTTGTTATGAAAGTTGGTTGTGAAATAAAGAAGTTACGTATGTAATCATCTAGAAAATGCTGTCTCGAGAGCCGGCAGTTTTGTGTATGATATCATGACCATCTAATTAATAATTAAATGTGCAGTGTTAATTATATCTTATAGTTTCTTGCAATATATTTATAAGTAAACTCATAAGTGAAGATACCCAGGAAATGCCACAATCACGAAGCAAAACCATCCCGAGGTGGGGGGGGGGGGGGGGGGGGTGAAACCAGTTATACTCACGCGCATAACCGAACCCTCATCTTCTGATGCAGCTCCGAACAGTAATACGATACAAACAGAAAGAAACAGGAAGCAGAGAGGGCAGTGACCATAATGCAACAACAAAAAATAAAGCAGAAAGCAAATTGGCAGCCGTATAGCGAGTGACTACGATGCTAGAATTACTACAAAAATGACCAGCATCAGAATATCCGAATTGCAATGACAGCAGTATTAAACACTTGCGTGGGTGGAGTGGGGCTTAAACAAGTTTTGATCGCTCGAAACCTCACACTGAATTCTTATGCAGTCACCCTTTATTCTGATGCAGTTACAAATTACAAATATATTTTCAGTCCGCATAGGGGTCATCTAACCATTACGAAAACATGCCTATATAATTTTGACCCCCTTAAACCCCACTTTTATATAGTAAAACTGGGGTTTACAGGGGTATACATTATTTTTCTTTTTTCTGCTCAAAATATACATTTGGGTACTCGTTAGAACAGCCTCATAGAGGCGGTTCTAACGAGTACTCACAATCTGTTTTAAGCAGAAATATGAAAAATATTAGAATTTTTTATCTGAAAATTTTACGTTCTTTGTTGGTAAAATTTTTCAGTATATTTGAATAGGCATGTTTTCGTAATGCTCAGCTCTGAAACATCATAGTTGAGCACATTACCCAGAAACACTGTCATGAACCAACCCAGTAAGCATTCTTTTTATAAATCTATAGCGGGCCGTGATCGGCCCGTCAGGGTAACTGACGGGCCGATAACGGCCCGCTATAGATTTATAAAGAATGCTAGCTGGGAAAGCAAAGGCCCCAACGGCGATCGTTAATGGGACATTATCCTTTAAATACAGCATTTTAAAACGCGGTTACTGATTTAAATAATTAAATAACTTCCGTAATGAGACAGGGCACAGCATTTCCAAGATGATCGCCATTTCCTAGAAGATCGCTTGTCAGCTAAGCATTTGTGCAGGCTGATCAGAGTCATTGCTTTGCGCTCTTATGGTAGCCAAACATCCTAGCCTTTTTAGACAGACGGCAAAAGTTTGGCTTAGAATGTGTGGATGCACAGAGTAACATGTCTGCTAGGCGGACATGCGTTATTGTAGGAAATGCTGTGCTCCGTCTCAAATAAATCGAACTGAAACGCCAATGTCTAAAAGACAGAAATTTGTTACGTTCAATACTTATTCAATTAATGTTTCACTGTACACTAGATGCATTTAGTGCAGTGCAGTGATTGCAAACCTGTGCGCTTCATAGTTTTGTGGCTTGAAAATCTGACAAAGGCAAATTACGATGTGCGCACATTTGTCACATACTATTTATATGATTATGATATATAGAGCATATTAGACGACATTACGAAAACATGCCTGTTCAAATACATGTATATTGAAATTTTCACTACTAAAAACTGAAAGTTTTCAGAAAATTCTAATATTTTTCATATTTCTGCTCAAAGACATAGATTGTGGGTACTCGTTAGAACCTCCTTGGCGAGGCGGTTCTAACGAGTACCCACAATCTATGTTTTTGAGCAGAAATAAGAAAAATAATGTATACCCCTGTAAACCCCAGTTTTACTATATAAAAGTGCGGTTTAAGAGCGTCAAAATTATATAGGTATGTTTTCGTGATGGAGTGGTCATTTCATATGAAATTTATGAAACGAGCCTTCGGTGAGTTTTATAAAATTTCATACGAAATGATTACTTGTGTAAGATTATATTTATCATATGGCCCTTTTAAGTAGGATTTTATCGCTTTTAAGGTGGGCATGATTTTAATAGAAAACGCAACGCTGTCACGGTCGTCGTTATGACTTTACATGTGGCGTCAAAATGTTATGTAACGTGTGGTCATACAATTTTTATGACATGACGTTATCCACTGAATAACGGTGACATCAAATGATAAACGTTCATTTTAATCAGAATGAAGCAGCTGTTTACAATAAATCATTATTTCAGTTGCTCAATATATTTGGAGCCCTTCAGCATTGAAGACCAATGCAGATACTTTTGCAAACAGTGTAGATCCAGATTAGAAGGCTCATGCCCCATCAGGATCTAGACTATTCGCCATTCTATTCTTGATTTATCACTTTCACCCTTTTTGCAGTAATGGAAGTGTCCAAATGCAAAGCTGGAAGAGCCTATTACATGAACAGGGTTGAAAGGGTTAAACATCACTTTGTTATTTGAGCAAGAGCAATATCTAACGTACCTTGAGTCTTTTCGACATCACTTAGAGGGATAGGTTTGGCTTGTGTTTTATTCGAAATGAAATGTTTTTGTTGTTTGACTATATCTGATAGAAAACTATTTTCTGTTCTGTTCTGTACTTTCTTAGCAAATCGTATTTACCTTGAAATAAAGCATAAGGTCAAGTATTGGTCTGATATTAGCAATTTCTGTAGGGAAACGGCTTTTCTTATATATATATATATATATATATATAAGAAAATATGTTTGGTATTCTGCACCGAGTTTTAATTATCGATGTTTCACAACAATATAGCTGAAAATTTCAGAATTTTTGAACAAGTGGAACCAATTCATCTGTCCTATTGATTTTTTTTTGCATAATTTGCAGCACTCTTGACTATGGGAAAATAAAACATTTTTATTTGTTTATAAATCCCAGTGCATATACTGTAACGTTTGAGTCATAGCCTGTTACGACAAAACAAAATGCATTGGATCATGGCAACACTGCAAATTTACTTCTTAGTACAGCGCCATGCAAATAAAAAACAATTGAAAAATGTCAATAGCAGTACAAATCCGCTTACAAATGAGCCGCAATGTCCGAAACCGTACCAGACTTACAAATAAGCCACAACGTCCGAAACCGTACCAGACTTACAAATGAGCCGCAAAGTCCGAAACCGTACCAGACTTATAAATGAGCAGCAACGTCCGAAACCGTACCTGTTTCGGACGTTGCGGCTCATTTGTAAGCGGGTTTGTACTGCTATTGACATTTGCAAACTGTTGCCATGATAATTCGCCCAGTGATAATTCTGATCGGACTGCTGTCCGATCAGAATTATCACTGGACGCATTTTAGATAGTCAATGATGCAAAGATGTTTCATACGCACAACGAAGACTCTGATCAGACTGCAAGCATGTGCAAACTCTCTTTTGGAGCCTCATGAGGGCTTTGCTTTGTGATTGTGGCATTCCCGGGTAACGTCACATATGTTCGTTGGCCGACCGTGTTAAAAGGTATGCTTTCTTATGTTGCGCCTCAATGACTACAAAACATGCCGGTTTACGATTCATGGTCTAGTCGCTGTTCCTGCTTCGCTAAAAAGCTGGGTGCTTATTGTTCATATATATTTGACTTAGAAAGGCATATCCTCGCAAGTTATATTGCTGTATATGAACAGATTTAGACTTAATAAAACCGAGACTCCAATTTTTGTTCGTTTATTTGTGTTCTTTGTTTCCAAAGGCAACCTTTAAGTTTTTATATGTGAATATTGGTTTTTGACAGAGTATATTCTTGAAAAATTTCAGGGCTATAGTTTTCTGGCATATGATCAGGACAAACAGATGATTAACGCATTAACCTGGGAGACTAGTGCTGGCGTAACACGACATTTTCGGATCCTACAGGATTACGTCAAGGTTAGTTTCAGTCTGTTGCTCATAAGAGAAACGCATAGGAGTTGGAGCCGGGGCACAGCATTTCCAATAAGATTACATGTGCGTCCAGCTAAAGCTCAGTGTCTTCATTATCTGCCTAAAGACGCTTTGGTCCTTAGCTACCAACAAAGCGCCTTGCAAAGACAGATCAGACTGCGCGGATGCGCAGGCTGATCTGCGTATTCGCTGGGCGCACATGCCAACGTGTAGGAAATGCTGTGCTCCGGTTCATATATGAGTCGCAATGTAATAAAAATGTACCTTCGAACTCAGATGTCCAGAATCTCTACTACTACTAGTAGACGCTCTGTTGACACCCAAGTATTCACGATCTCTTGAAGCGAGCAGCAAAGCCTCCGATCAGTCTGTGTGGGTGTACAGTATGATCTGTCTTTCCAGAGCGCACAACACAAGGATACATTATCACACCTTATGGCTGACTTATACATAAATGCTCAGTAATAAGACTTCGTATATGATTGTATTCTAAAAGGTATCGGTGCTGTCCTTGAAATAGAGCTACCCGTTTGCTGCATCTAATTGTAAGACAACAAATTCTGTTTTAAGACACTTTATAAAACTGACTCCGATTTTTGTTCTTATGTGTTTTTATGCCCTCCCCCCCACCCACCCAACTCCCCCCACAACCCCGCAACGAAGCGGAGGTTGGCATACAGTTTTACCCTCCGTCCGTGTGTCGGTGTGTTCGTCCGTCCGTCACGCTTTCTAGTACTGTTTGTGTCTCCACAACTCCTGTAGTTTTCAAGGTAATTATTTGAAACTTACATCATAGTAAGGCTGTAGACTGAGCATCTGCATATAAGTCATAGATCTCTGATTAAATATTATTTGTCGAGTAATTTACTTTTGACTGATTTAAAGGTCACAAAACTCTGATCAGGTTTTGATTGTTAGAGTGACGGTTCCCTTGATTAACTTAATTTTTTTTCGATAAAAAGCCGAACGGGCAGTAGCAGGGGCATTCATCCATTTTAGGAAGTATCTAATTTGCTGTTGTTGTTTTTTTGTTTGTTTGTTTGTTGTTTTTTTTGTGTGTGTTTTCCATGTTTTTTTTTGTTTTGTTTTTTATTTATTTATTTGTTTTATTTTATTTATTTATTTATTTTATTTATTTATTTTTTTATTTTTTTTTTTTTTTTGTCTTTGTTTTGAAAGGCGACATTTTAAATTTGTATTTTTACTGCACACTTTACTGTAGCTGATGTTCTATGCCGTTTGATGGTCGTAAATATCACCCCGTACTTTACTATAGTGCACATTTTTTTTTTTCTTTTGGGATCATTGAAACCATTCAGGGCACTTCAAAATCGAATACCGCATAAGCCGGGGTCAGTAGGTGGGGAAAAGTGCAGTCTCGCAAATCATGTTGCTGCACATAAAGAGACTTTATTAAAGCGAGTCTCCTATTTTCGTTCATTTGTGTGTTGTTTGTTTCGAAAGGCTACATTTTAGATTTTATTATGTATTTTCTTAAAATCAGGCTTAGAACGTCTAAAATGATATCTTAGTTACCTATCGCCATATTTTTTTTTCTATTATTTTTTATAAAAGTAGCAATATAAAAAAATGCTACATTTTTTTTTATTTTATATCTAAACATCATTTTTGGTTTTGCCTTCTTTAACATTATTTTAGATATTATGATCCCTGTTCTTTCTCCTTTCTTTCGCTCTTGTTTTTTTTTTGTCTCATTTTTGTATGTCTTTGCATATAACGTTCCCAACCAATCAGAAGAAACTACTTTATATTATGTAGCCTTTTTTTCATACATTACAACTAGTTAGGCACTTTATGGCATTGTGCCAGGCATAGCCTGAGTGTAAAAGATATATTTTTCAGGATAGCAAGTCTGTAAAGATAGCTTTGGAAAATATATATATATATATATATATATATATATATATATATATATATATATTGTAAAAACATTACTATCTTACGAAGCAAACACTGCCATATTTGAAAATGTACACAAATATATTATAGACACAAAACGGTTTTAATTATGTTAATGACCTCTACTACGAATTTTTGTAACAATTCACGGGATCCAAGGATGCCTTACCGATTGCCTGCACCCTAGCCCTCACCAACCCGATTTGATTTTTTTTCTTGTATTGTTTATTTATTTATTTATTTTTTTCATTTTTCGTTTTTTTTTTATATTCCACATTGCATCCCAAACTTACATTTTTTAGTAAAACCTAGCCATCATTTCGCGTATTCCTTTTTTTTTTCTTTTTTTTTTTTCACTCATAATCTATCTTTTGATGTATTCTATTTTTTTCTGTTTGCAATCACAATTAGTTAATTTATATGACCTTTACTTATTTCCAAAATAGTAACTTCTTTGCTATCACTAGTCTAATTTGTTTTCTGTTATGCTTATCTGTGAAATTGTTTAATTGCATTATCAAAAGTGCGGCATTTAATGCCTGCTTTGTTAATGCAATTATCAAAACGCTCGTGGCTCGTTTTACCTGAAAGCCTGTCAGAGGTGTGAAAACAAAACAGTCACACGTCGTGCCAAACACTGCAATCATTATAATGACACCTGTTTGATTTAATTCATTATCTTTAAAGGATTATTATCAATAGATGGTATATCAATGACATGATAAATTCGTTGAGCTTTGACCTAGAATGTATTAAAGAGCGCCATAGAAGAAAGTTTAAATCCCCTTAATCTATTTTTCTAATTATTCTACATCAAAGAACATGTCGGTCGGCAAGTCATGTATTAAACTTTTTGACTTTGAATTACTGAAATTCTGGGCTCCAAAAAAGCTTCTTTTTTGGGGCCCAGAACTCGGACACATCTTCCAAACGCATTAAAACGCACGTACAGGCGTCGATAATTCAAACATTTTCTCGGGGAGGAGCCCTGGACCCCCCTTACGAGAGGGGGAAAATCCCTCTCTCGTGCCCTCCCCGTGCCTTCAGCAAACGCCGCTAACCTCCGCCGGACCAATTTCCACTACCCGGCGACGGGCCTATAAAGATAGGATATGCGGTGATTTTAGCCTCTGACCCATCAATACGATGTGTCCGAGTTTCAGTTATTTCTTGACAAAAATAATGCTGAAAAAGACAAGCTATGCGTCATTTAACACAAACAAATCATCATCTGTCAGTACAGTTTCTTTCAGATAGAGTGTAATAAGGAAAGTCTAATGGATTCTGAAATTAGTAGCATTTAGTATCAAACCAATCTCTTTTAACTTGCCTCACTTTTTAAATATGTAAAAAAGAAAAAAAAAACATACAATAGAGCGTTGTTTCTTAGGAAACTCTGGTTAAAGTAAAAGTGATGTAAGCATAATATTCGTTATTGTGCACTTTGTCTAGGACCTATTTAAACAGGTTTTGTCTGGTCCGCGACTTTGCATACCTACTAAAAAAGAAAAAGAAAAAATAAATGCACAAAATGCTTAAGCTCGTTTCATAGGTAACACCTATTTATTTAATATAATTGGTTCTGAAATAAATATGTTTAAACCAATCAAATTAGAGAAACTGAACAGAAGTAGTGTTAATTTTGCTGTTCAATACGATCATCTAAATTTCTAGCTGTGATTTGTAATAACTATTTAAAAAAAAATGAATACTATATGAAATTTTATGAGTGACATTGTTTTGAGCCTTCTATTGTAAAGAAAAAAAATGCTTCTTTTGAAATAAAATAGGCACTGTGGTATGTGCGAAACACTACCCAGGCAAAATAGATATGTTTAGAGGGAGGAAGGAGGGTTTCAGTACCATCTGAAAAGTGGTTTACTGAAAAAAGAAAGAAGAATGACGCTCCCTTTTGGAGCAAATTATTTCATATTAGAGTAGACCGCATTCAGACGGTCAATTGTGTACGTGGAGTCAGAAAAGCTTTTTATCCTGAATAAAATGGCAGAAACACTATCAAGTGTGACCAGATCCCTTAACAGACAACACGTTTATCTTTTAACACATCACAAAAACATACCTATATAATTTTGACCCCCCTTAAATCCCACTTATATAGTAAAACTGGGGCTTGCAGGGGTCTACATTATTTTTCGTATTTCTGCTTAAAAATATGGATTGTGGGTACTCGTTAGAACCGCTTCGGCGGGGCGGTTCTAGCGAATACCCGCAATCTATGTTTTGAGCAGAAATATAAAAGATATCAGGTTTTTTTTTACCTGAAAACTTTCAGTTTTTGGTGGTGAAATTTTCAATATATTTGAATCGGCGTGTTTTCGTAATGAGCTGACCTCCTACGACCTCGCAATATTAGCGTTGCAGCTAGTTGCTAAACGTTGACGAATACCCAAGGCCTTTAAAAAGATATTCAATGGAATATTCTCGTCTATTCTTCGCTTGTTGTCATTAGAATAATATTTATGTACTAAGTACGTATAAATGAGGCGCGGCAAACACGGAAAGGTCTGGAAAAGGAGGCTTGAAGAAGACAAGCTCGATTTGACTGAGTCTGTCAATGGAATAATTAAAAAATATAATATAATATAACGTCGACTTAAAAAGCGCATTTTGAACGACCTTGAGAGCCAAGCTTCCTTTGAACATATCAACAGACGAACTACCCATACACACAGTCTTTTCAGAGACTATATAATTAGCCTAGACATGCGTTTACTCGGCGCAATATTATAGCAACGAAAATGCTGATCAAATAGTGCAGACACGCAGGACCATTTTTAAGGATTAATCTTAAAGTACTTGCCGTTTATTTCAGAAAGAGGCGTACACTATTAATGAACAGGGGAATTGCACAAAAACCAGTATCACCACGCCCTTCATCCCACCATGCGTTCCAGGTAATGTGTCGTGACTTTTATCTTTTTATTAGTGTGTACATCATCACGAAAACACGCCTATATAATTTTGACCTCCTTAAACCCCACTTTTATATAGTAAAACTGGGGTTTACAGGGGTGTACATTATTTTTTCTTATTTCTGCTCAAAAACATGGATTGTGGGTACTCGTTAGAACCGCCTCACTGAGGCGGTTCTAACGAGTACCCACAATCTATGTTTTGAGCAGAAATATGAAAAATATCAGAATTTTTATTCTGAAAATTTTCAATTTTTGGTGGTAAAATTTTCAGTATATTTGAATAGGCATGTTTTCGTAATGTATAGGTAGCGTAGCAGGCAAATGGAGACAAACTATAGTTCATACATATTTGTTCTTTAATTAACAACAATGGCCTGTTTCAGTTTTAATTTGTAATTTATGACATTATTGGGACAGTCATTTCATGGCGATTTAATATAGGGAGAGAACTTATATAATTACTTTTGTTCATTTGAATTATTTATTCGACGTTATTTCTGCTATACCAGTGTAAGTCTGTTAAGACAGAGGCTGTTTTAGCTGTTACTAATATGACAACCACACGCAATATGTTCAAGTTTTAAAACAGCGTGGACAGTTGCGTAAAAGTAACTTGTTCAAGGATAAATACGTTATATAGTCTGACAATAGCTGGATCCAAGTTCGTGGCTACCTTAGCGTTCGGCTCACCAGACAATCCACTGACAAAATTTGTATACGATCCTAAAAATACTACTGGTCTAAATGGCTACATCACGGTAACAGATGACTGTAAACCATGATGACTCTCTCGGAGACAGTAAGTGGAGTGAAACAAATATTAACAAGCAAATTCCATGGGGAATTTATGTCCCCCGCTTTATTTTTATTTGAGGTGTTAAAATGGGTAAGTTAACCAGAGGACCATTGGTCCTGTATCACCGACCTAAGTATTGAAGCAGGAAACCAGTGATAAAAAATAATTTTAGGATTCTGAAAAAAACACATGCATATCTTCAGACCATCCTTAAAGCACCTGTAAAGTTTCAAAAAGTGTAAAAATGATAAAAAATAATTTCAGGATTAAAAAAAAAACACATGCATATCTTCAGACCATCCTAAAAGCACCTGTAAAGTTTCAAAAGGATCGGCTTAAAACTGTGGTAGGAGTTACGGGGACAAGGTACCTACTCCCTATATGCTTCTGTAGTATTAGAACTAAAAAAATGTCTAAGTTAAAAATGCGGAAAAAGTAATAAAAAATTATTTCAGGATTCTGAAGAAAACCACATGCATATCTTCAGGCCATCATAAAGCCCATGTAAAGTTTCAAAAGGATCGGCCAAAAACTGTGGGAAGAGTTAAGGGGACAAGGTACCTGCTCCCTGTACACTTCTGTAATATTAGAACTCAAAAAATGTCTAAGTTCAAAATGTGAAAAAAGTGATAAAAAATAATTTCAGGATCCTGAAAAACCACATGCATATCTTCAGACCATCCTTAAAGCACCTATAAAGTTTCAAAAGGATCGGACAAAAACTGTGGGAGGAGTTAAGGGGACAAGGTTTCTACTAAAATTTCGGAACCACGCACCACGCGCCACGCACCACCCACCACGCGCCACGCACCACGGAAAGCCAAAAACAGTGTCCCTCCGCTTTTCTTCGAAAAGGCGGGGGACAATAACAGTAGTAACCACAAATACAATTGTATACAGTAACGCTTCAATGACTCGAACACCGTTTATTATGGCTGAATCGAACTCAAGTCCTAGTATTATTTATTTATTTTATTTTATTTTTGTTTTGTTTTATCATGAAAATGTATGTTGTGTGTAGTCAGTAGAATAAAATCATTGAGGTGATTCTAATGAATGTACTCAACATAACATGCATTTATATAAGATAGAAAAAGCACCCGTAAATAATCGCCATATGCCTACTGACCTGTCACTATAGTTAACCCTCGGCTTAATTCTTTCACTGCCACAGGCGATAATCATAGGCCTTTGCAAACAGCATAATTCCATAATGAGCCACATAGATTTACGCTGGTTAACATTTCATCTTTCAATATTACATGTACATATAAACGTCTTTCCAAGCGATAGTTCGTTTAAAAAGGAAAAAACAAACAAACAAACAAAAAAAAAACAAACAAAAAACAGACGACAAATCGAGGGTTGAGCGCAAGACTATGGTAACTCAAACATATTTTTGAAACCCTTGTTTAGGGGCAACTTGGACCCCTTTGTAAACAATGCAAATTTAGGTGCCATTGCTCATACGAGCAATGGCACCTAAATTTTCATTGTTTACAGAAAGAAATGTTGTAATCTTCATAACGCCTTCATGGTGAGGAGATTAGGTTTGGGGAAAAACAACCATCTGACTTACGCTAGTCTTGCGCTCAACCCTCGAAATGTCGTCTTAAAATTTAGCACCAAAAGAGTTAAACAACCTCGTTATGTTACGATCAAATTCCCATGGCCCAAAAGATGCCCGAGCCATTGAATTTCGACTGTATCTAGAGATAAGCGTTACGTACCACTCTCTAATGTTAAGGTTATGATTTACAAATATTGGTTTAAATGTATGTTATAATCTGATAATAGTTGGATCCAAATTAATGGGCACCTTGGAGTTCGGTTCACCAGACAAACCTTTGGTAGCATCTTTATACGACATTTCAAAAACTACAAGTGGTCAAAATGGCTTTCTTACGGTAACAGAGGATGACTGCACTCCAGTTATGGAAAACCTTGACGGCTCTGTCGGAGACAGTAAGTGAAGTTAAACGAAATATAATAACAACAATTGTAATATTAATAACAACAATCGTATGTCAAGAGAATGACGCGTTTGGTCCAAGTGTCTCTCAAACATAATGATTTGCAAATATTTAGAGCACTGCATACACCAGGTAGTGTTTGCCCCGTTTTCAGAGACAACTTTTCTGAGTTGTCGTTTGCATTACTGTACACAAAGACCCTTCAAGAAAGAGGGCTACTGTAAATGGAACAAAAATATTCCCCTTGTGAGTGAATGCCTTTCTTTTGGAGTATACCTTTTCCTAAAGGGGTGAGGGGGCAAATATTAACCGTGTCCCCCAATTATATCAATTCCCCATATTTTAATTAATTAATACAACGATTCAGTATGTAAAATATTTACAGAACAAGCTATGTCTGTTGTATAATTTGCCGCACGCGGTGAACCAGGTACTTCTCTTTTAAAATGTCATGTCATAGGAGGGAGCTAACTCATCAGGGCTTTCGTTGTCCACTAACAGTATAATTTGATACTGTATGATATATCTGTGTATAATAGATGCACTTATCAGACTGTGTGGGTTCGCATGCTGATCTGGATCTTTACTGTTCGTATGTGCTCCGAACTTTGTCAGAATTGTCTCAATTGAAAGTGTATCAATTTCCGTTTAACAATGCAGATCATCACGAAAACATACCTATATAATTTTGCCCCTCCCCCGTAAACCCCCTTTTATATAGTAAAACTGGGGTCAACAAGGGTATACATTATTTTTCTTATTTCTGCTCAAAAACATAAATTGTAAGTACTCGTTAGAATCGCCTTGTCGAGGCGGTTCTAACGAGAACCTATAATCTATGTTTTGAGCAGAAATATAAAAAGTATCAGAATTTTGTATCTGAAAATTTTCATTTTTTTTTGGAGGTAAAAGTTTCAGTATACTTGAATAGGCTTGTTTTCGTAATGATAAAAGGGATGCTCAAATGAATATAGAGGTCCAGGATGCCCTGGAACTTTGCTTGTCGTAATACTACTACTGTACCATTTTACAGCCCATTGTTCAGTTTTGTAACCGCCCATGCACTGCATTTTCCTTTCAGTACTAGATATGGCGTTCAAAGGTTATTCAAACTTCACCCGTGGTATTAAAGATCCTTCCGTTTTTGATGTACCTCCTCAATGTGAAAGTGCACCGTTGGAACATCTGGTATCTTTAATTAATTCAATTATGATACATTTGTATGATTACATTTGTGTCGGTATATATTTATTAATGTCACTGTCAAATATATGTTAGTTATTATCCTCAGAAACAAAGTGCGAAAATGACGCATTTGGTTTGTTTAGTTCGCCAGCTTACGCAATATTGTGCACAAATAGAGCATCTAACTATGAGCGAATCTGGCGTTATAAAGTGACCGTGACGTGATAACATTCACGTGACAAACCAGTGTATGTTTGAGATACTTGAAAAAACAACAACAAAAACGTCAAGAGGTTGGCACAAAATGTGGACTTTGTAGGTAGGATTTGTGAATTTGCCTTCATTTATCCGTCATTTAGGCACATTTATCGCCGGATGTTGTTTAGGTAGTAATGTAGAGTACACCCTGAAAGCACAAATATATCGGAGGATAAGTATTAAGGAATATTTTATTTAAATAATGTATCAAAATGTACCTCGAAAGATCATCTATTTTCCAAAAGTTAATGAGAAGACTCCTAAGAGCCTGCACTCCTAGATGTTATATAGGTGACGTAATCAGGCTTGTCAACGACTACAAATTTTCAGAGTTCATAAACGACATTTTTATTATAATTAAATGATAGCTTCCCTTCCGGGTCTGACCATACCAACAGTGTCTGTATGAACATGACAAGCTTTGCCAAGAAGGATGACGGTGCTTATTTTCTCCGAGATACCGAATCTAACCTTCAGTTTATGGGTTGTGATTCCAATAGATGAAATAAATGTCTATTCTGTTTATACCGTCCCTCGTTGCAAAGAAAAATATAATTATAATGATAATTTGATTGGCACGAAACTGTTCCATAAGAGATTAAATTTGATCAGGAATTATGAAAGGCGGTTCTAAGAAATATCCAAAGCAAACAATGTATGTTCTGTTGGGTAATAATATTTAAACTTGTCCTCTCCCATTCTGCTCAGTAAGGATTCTTTACAACAGCGAATTCATTTTCTTAGTAACATCTTTTAAGAACACATGCTGTCGTTGTAACGACGGTTCATAGTGCCAAATCAAATTCACCTGACAAGTTTGAATTTCCATATAACGGCACTTCAATTAGTATTGCAACAACTACAGTTAAATTATGTTAACCAGTCTATGTAATGTTTACCCCTATATTCCTATATATACAGTGAAAACCGGGATGTATGGGATCCTACATTATTTGGCAGATTAAAGCAATTTTGTAGTTTCTGAACCAGCTTTTTTTCAACTTATTTGTTGTTTTTAGCAACCGTTATACTGTATCACTATCTGGATCTTTACTGTTCGCATGTGCTCCGTTCCTAATATAGGGATCAAACATGATTTTCATGCTTTAACATTCGCCAGGTCCCGTGGGAGGTGTTGAAAACCGAGGCCGGAGGCCGCGGTTTTCAATACCTCCCAAGGGACCCGGCGAATGTTAATACATTGAAAAATCATGTTCGATCGCTATCATTGCATAAAAACTGAAAGCATTTGCTGCATTTCGCGTTATTTCTTGCACTATTTTGTTTCGCCTTTTCACCGATGTCTCGCGAACTCGATTTCCACGGACAATGCTCGTTCTAGGACCGGGTAGTACACATCTCGTAACGGCAGCAAATATGTGGCCCCGGTACGATCATATTGAAAGTTGTGTAGCCGTGCTTTAACGGCGCGTGAATTGCCTTGTTAATACACGGCTTTTCGCCGGTTAATGTACTACTGTTAATAACGTGCGACACTGCTTTTTATGCAATAAGTACTTTAATCTTTCGCCTTTTCCCCATGTAATATAGTGAAAGTGCCTGACTTACAGAGCTATAGATAAGAAGGGTTCCGAGATAAATACTTTCTACTTTCTGAAGGTCATAATCAGACTGCGAACTCATTAGAAGTGCCTCTTGGAGGGTTTAAACATTGGCTTTTCAAGAGCTGCGGCTAATACGTACTCTATACATTTGACACAGGCGTATTAACATAACAAGTACTATCCTGAGTTCTATACTTTAGCAATTATTAGCAAAGCTTTTAATAAATAGTTAGTAAAAAAAGCTTGGAACAGTGTATCCCTTTTACAGATTCATACATATAGACTGGTTTTTACTTCGTCCAGTCCAATATATATTTTACAATCTGTAGATACTGTTGGTACAAAGTGCTCTGACCTTTGCCAGATAGTGCAAAAGTAACGGCTGATTAGGGTTTTTACATTTTGTCTATAGATTCAGTTGCCATTTGTCTTGTTGTCACTCAGCTAGACAGCCTCCTCTTTAAATCAAAATTCGATACAAACGTAAAATTTGTTATAATGACAATTTGTCACGAAACCGTCGCTTAAGCGGTAACAATTGTTCACAAATTATGCAAGAATATTGTATTTAATGCTTTAAAGAAACATATTTTCGGATATTTGTGAGAATTGCCTCAGTGGGATGATTCTATCAAATATCCAAAACATATGCTCTATAAGGAAATAAGAACAAAACAAGACCTTTCTTATTAATCTGTTCATAAATTATTCTGTACAACAACACATTCGTCTTAATGGCAACGTCTTTAGAAACAAATTCTAAACAAATTCTAAAAGACATTGCCATTAAAGATGAATTTGCTGTTGTACGTACATGTACAGGGCTCTTAATGAGCAGAATGAAATGCATCAAATGCCATGTTTTATTGTCATTTTTTTTTTATAACGTATGTTTTTGATATTTGTTAGATTTGCCTCAGTGAAGCAATTCCAACAAATATCCAAAACATGTGTTTCTGAAATGTTTTGACTAACCATCACGAAAACATGCCTATATAATTTTGACCCCCTTAAACCCCACTTTTATATAGTAAAACTGTGGTTTACAGGGGTATACATTATTTCTGCTCTAAAACATAGATTGTGGGTACTCGTTAGAACCCCCTCGTCGAGGCGGTTCTAACGAGTACCCACAATCTATGTTTTGAGCAGAAATATGAAAAATATCAGAATTTTTCATCTGACAATTTTCATTTTTTGGTGGTAAAAATTTCGGTATATTTGAATAGGCGTGTTTTCGTAATGAATGGTCCTGCATAATTTTGATGAGCTGTCACCTTTTGAGAGAGGGAAATTGTCAATAGAACGAATTTTATCGGTTATCGAGTGTCGGTATAATGATAATTGACTGTAACAGCCTTTTATAATACGACATGTTTTATATCAGCCAGTGGTTCTGTAAGCTAGCAGTGAAGTCATGATCAGACTGCGCGGATGCATAGGCTGATCTTGGCTTCTGGTATCCACGCATGCCCCTAAGGCATATCTCAATTCTACTTTCAGACACCCGATCCCATAGATCTTTACAGAAAGTCTGTATTTTACTAAGGACGCTCACTATGGACGCTGTCACGACCACCAATGACCTGAATCTTCCTGCTGAAACTGCCTGTGAACAATCAACAGTTGATGTTTATGCAAACAACAAACTTTTTTTTTATATAAAAGCGTGTTTTCAAATCAAAGATTACGTTGTTCACAACTCAGACTTGTTGGATTTTGTAAAATCTATGTATTCAATTACTTAGACTTCAGTCGGACTCTGAACCTATTTGCGTCCAAGGCTGTCCTCATAAGAAGTCCTCTTTTAGAGAACTAAAGGAATATAACTCACTTATTTCAAAATGGATTATCTCCCTTTTAATGGTATTTTCGATTGGTATGATGACAGTGTTATTCACACAGCGACTTGTATCTGATTTGTTTACACTAATTTTGATAAATTTCCATATTGATTTCGAAATTATAACTTTCATCCCAATCTATGAATGCGTAAATCTTGAGTTCATCACAGCTGTCAGCATTTTATGCCAACTGCCTTGTGACTGAAATGTTTCATGTTTGACGAAAACTGGACATTCAAACTTTTAACATGTGTGGTATGCTGAATAAAACAAGGCCGGCATACCGCATGTACTCCAACAGATAGGCCTGAGCAAACAGCGTAGACCTAGATGAGACGCATCAGGGTCTACATTGATTGTAACTCATTCACCAATTTTGAGACACAATAACGAATGGTGAATTGTTTGTACTAGTTCAAAGTTTAGAACTAATATGGTAAGGAAATGCGGCGTCCTCGTACTTCTAAGAAATAATGCAGTAGATATCTTTATTGAACCGTACGTTCCCTTCAAAAATAGTGTCAAGTTTTCCTTGTCAATTCTTCATCGCAAAAGTTGACCAATTTTCAAAAATTATCATTTCAGTTTAGGAAGAAATAACATGACAGAAAAAGCCGTACTTTAACTTTTCTCAAAAAATGGCATTTAACATGAAGGAAATATGCACTTGTAAAATGACGTTTTTTCTTAACAGTAAAGTACCAGCACAGATGAATGCCAAAAAAAAAAATATTTTTTTTTGTGTGTGTATTTTCATAACAATTATCATCTGTTAAAATACGTTTTTAGCTGTGCTCTTTGTAGATTTCAAGTTAAACGTCTGAAATTCCGGCCAAAAAGCCTCTTTTCCTAAATTTAGCCTACATTGGCGGACATTTTTTTTTGTAGCATTCATATAATCAAAATAACTGCTGAACTCCGACACTAGGATTATTGATCTAGTAAACCAGCTAAGAGAATTTACTGTACTGTTTATTTATTTATTTATTTTTACTTCAGAGGAGGACAAGAAAGCTGCGTAATGCTCGTCGTTTTATCCAATTCCACAGTTTGTTATTCAAAACGCTTACGTCGGTTACAGTTTCTTGAAATGTTAAGTATGGTTCTTTGGCAAGAGCTCATTCGGAACATGCAAATAGAAGCGTCCGGATGGGTCAGTGGCCAGCGCTCCCTACTGCTGATCATATTGTTCCTGGATCAAATACGTCTTAAATAATGCCGAAAAGGACGTAAAACACCAATAATCATTATCAGTCGAACGTAGACAACAAGCGATAAGACTGACACAGGCGGATGTCGGCGTTATAGCACACTGAAAAGGCAAATGGCATTAATGTTAATCAGGTGAAATTATATATTAAATGTTATAGAAGGATTTAAATTTGCTTATTTGTTTAATCAAGTGAATTATTTGATTTGAAGAGGAAATGACATTGTTGGTTTCTAGGCTTGTAAAATGTAATTTTAAATTTAAACTTTAATGGTGAAATAAATAAATTGCATGTAGTATCATTATGATTTATGCTTTATTGTTAACTTCTTTTATATATCCTTTTGACTCAACTGAAAGATTATAAAAAGTACGATATAATAGCCATTAGTATGGAAGATATCTGAAGTCTGAAATAAGTCTGAAATTAAAACGTGTTTATCGACAATGAGACAAGATAAATGTTTACAAGTCGGCATTTGACCACGTACATGCGAAACAGTACAACTTGCAAGGGCAAGCGATAAATATCCCTTACACTATTATGTGTATGCAGGCTGATCAAGGTCTAAATGCTTTCGATAGTAGCTCTGCAAGACATATAGAACACAGATAAACAGTATAACAGTGATCCGCTACCAATGACGCCCATCGTACTTCTTTAGATCGGCACCAATCAGAAACTAAAATAGCCCATTATCATTTTATGGGTAATGGACACACTTTTCAGGAAGACACTCTGTCAATATTGTCGAAAAAGGGGTCTACTCTAAAGGAAAATAATGTTCTTCCGAGGGCAACAAATGGTTTCCTTTTAGAGTAACCTCCTTTTCAGAAGAGATTTTGTGTGCAGGAAGGCAAACATGAAGTCACAAAAATTATCTATCTTCCAGGTATGTCCAGTCCCCTTAAATGAGTCACAGCCTCTGCAGATAAAGGCTTGATACAAAACTAAACTCGTGTATATCAGATTAACTGGACAATAAAACTGCATTGAAGAAACTAGAATATTTTTAGGATATCTGAAATCACGGTTATTCTTTTTATATAACCCTCAGTCGTTTGTTATGAATTTTTATATTAAATAATTGAAAACTGCAAGCGACGAAAGCATGTCTACGCAAAACAGACGAATCGCAGGAAGTTTCAAGCATTTGTTTCTGAAACAAAATAAAATGCAGACAAATCATATGAAATGTCAATTAAAATCTACTAAAGGTTGTCATTTGAAACAAAAAATATATAAAAAAGAAACGAAATTCGGAGTCTCGGGTTCACTTAAATGCTCAGCAGTGTAGTTTTTAGTTCAGCAGTGTAGTTTCGTTGAAATGTCAGCTCTGTAGTTTGCAGGGCACCATAAATCCCTTGACAGCGGCTTCATCGGATCTCATTTTCCCAAGATACTAGAATCCCAAAGAAGTTAAAAATAAAGAACTTAATACTATGGTAAAGAAGACTTTTTAAAGTCCAACACACGACACTTTAAACAGCTGCAGTAAAGGCAAATGAGCCCGCGCACGACAACACCACCAAAATGGCATGTGCGCCCTGCGAAGACTCAGATCAGCCTGGGCATCCCCCAGTCTGATCAGAGTCTTCGCTGTGCTCTCAATGGGTAGTTAAGGACCCAAAATTTCTTCATACGTACAGCGAAGACTCTGATCAGACTGGGCGGATCTGAGTCTTCGCTGGGCGCACATGCCGTTTTGTAGGTTTTATCATGCGCTGGCTCAAATTAAATCTGTAAAGGTTGCCTTGAAAACAAAGAACCCTTAAAAGAATAATCATCGGAGGCTTGGTTTCATTAGAACCTTATTTTATCGAATAAATCAACAAAAAGCATATCGTCTGCTGTTAATGTGACTGGCGCTTTGAGGTATAACATGCAAGGTAAATAGTCAATGCAATATCGACTTAACGTTTTCGGTATCAAAATTCAGACGACAATTGTCGTCTGCTTATTTTTTTTTATTTTTTTTTTAAAGGCGCCATATTCCTGAAAAAAAACGGACATTTTTTATTTATCCCAGAAAGGTTTAATAAATTATATACAGTATTAATGCGATCATAAAATTTGGCATCTGACAGCCTGTAAAATTTCAGTAAGTCTCTCGGTTTTGAACTGAATCAAAAATGAAATGATTGTTTTATCGTATCTCTGAATTAATGTTACATTACTTCAGAGATACGATAAACAATCATTTCATTTTAAGAACAAGAGACTGACTGAAATTTTATAGGTTCTCAGGTGCCACACTTTATGATTTTATTAATACCATAAATCAATGCAACCTGAATAAAAATGTTGCCTACCAATTCTTTGATTGTGGCGTTTCTTGAGTATCTTCACGAAAACATGCCTATATAATTTTGACCCCCTTACACCCAATTTTTTTATAGTCATTACGAAAACACGCCTATTCAAATACATTGAAAATTTCACCACCAAAAAACTAAGAATTTTTTGGATAAAAAATTCTGATAATATTTTATATATTTCTGCTCAAAACATAGATAGTGGGTATTCGTTAGAACCGCCTCGTGGAGGCGGTTCTAACGAGTACCCACAATCTATGTTTTTGAGCAGTAATAAGAAAAATAATATATACCCCTGTAAACACCACTTTTACTATATGGAAGTGGGGTTTAAAGGGGTCAAAATTATACAGGTATGTTTTCGTGATGAAAACAGGGGTTTACAGGAGTATATATAACTTCTTATTCCTGCTCAAAAACATATATTTTGGGTACTCGTTAGATCTGCCTCGGCGAGGCGGTTCTAAAGAGTATCCACAATGTATGTTTTGAGCAGAAATATGAAAAATATCAGAATTTTTATCTGAAAACTTTCAGTTTTTGGTGGTAAAATTTACAATATATTTGACTTGGCGTGTTTTCGTAATGATCTTCACTCATATTTTTACGGAAGTCGTTAATATATTGGATAAACTGTATCGCTTAGGAGAGACGCGCATCACTTTTAGGTACTTCCTTACACGTTTTCATGGAAACATACAGAAGAGGGCACTAATTTGTTTGCGGTGAAGATCCCTTAATATATGGGCATTCAATACGTCCATGTTGCATGATCATCAAAATACATTTTCAGATATCAACAAGTAATGTACAGTTGATTATCGTTATCTCGAACTTCAAGGTACTCTATGAAATACTTCGAGATATCCGTACCTCATCATATGTGCAGAATTGAAGAAAAATAAATCGAACAACCACATTCCACAAATGAATATGTCATTTGACTCCTTAAGTTAGAAATATACTCAACAAAATAATTTAAGGGCCACATAGTGCAAATTTCCATATATACAAACTTTGGCCAGGTGTATGGGCAAAACCACGGAAGATATCAAAATATCGTTGAATGTTTCTTTAATAGAAAGCCCTAAAGGAGTGTTTCCAACAAAAAGTTTTGAAATCAAAATTTTAATTTTAAAATTCGCAAAAAAAAACAACAACAAAAAAACACTCCATTTTATCCAAAAATTAAAAATTGACATTTTCGCGCCAAAAGTGATGTCTGGACTCCCAACTGTGAGAAAATCATAGAGAAAGCCTTATTTGTTATCAAGAAACGCACATCTTGCTAGACGTACCCTCTACAGATTATTCGTTGTCTTTGGGAAACTTTCGAGACATTTTTAGCCTCACAAAGGGTTGGCCTCTTTTTCTGGTCATATCAGTGTGCCTTTTACTTGAAGGAAGGTTGAGTTTGCATGATTTTATGTGTGACAGAATATTGTTTTCATTAAACAAAGAATTTTTCCGGTATTGTAAATAAAACTTCATTTTGGGGTAAAACCATTTTTGGGGAATTCCCGTTTTTCTTAGAATCTTTTGGTCTGGCATTGTTGATGCCATTGACACTTTTGTAGCTGAACATGTTGCAAACATGTTGAGCTGCTTGAAATAGGGCTGAGACTTCCATTTTTGCCCATGAAACAATTTTAAAACTTAAGGATCGCATTTTAGTGATAATCAAAGGGAAAATAAAACTGGTGGCCTTTAAGTTATTTTGTGGAGTATATTTCAAAATAGTGTGGAAAAGAGGGAAAACTACTCCTTTGGAGCACTTTTCTTCTCTTTTTCACGATATTTTCTTACCTGTTGATAGATCTCTGTAAAAAAAGGGACCAGATTTTTATTTTGAGATGAGTAGCTATTCGAGATAAGAAAAGTCAACGAGAGTCGACTGTATACGAAACTGTACATTACGAAAACACGCCTATTCAAATAAATTGAAAATTTTACAACCGAAAAAGACAAATTTTCAGATAAAAAAATCTGATATTTTTCATATTCCTGCTCAAAACATAGATTAGGTTCTAACGCGTACCCACAATCTATGTTTTTTTAAGCAAAATAAGAAAAATAATGCATACTCCTGTAAACCCCAGTTTTACAATATAAAAGTGGGGTTTAAGGGGATTATATAGGCGTGTTTTCGTGATGTCATATGATATCCATACCACAACACCCTTAGCAATGGTGTTGGTCTTCTGATTGGTGTCTTTTTGCTGCCATTCCTTTACATTTATTCCTTGTGGTTTCGAGGAAGATTGTTTTATGTTGTCAGTTTGTATCTCTCCCCACTTTGCCTTGCGTACTTTGGCAGGACTATGTTCCGTAACTGCAGTTTCATTTCGCATTTGAATAAATAATATTGAAACAATAGCCATCTGAAGTAGGATTTTTATATATTACAATCAGCCGTGTATTTGGCGAAAACATTGATTTAAGGGAGTCAATAATGTATCTGCTGGATATTTAAAATTAGAGTAATGGCTATTAAAAGAAAAGAAAAGAAAACATGAACTAATGCAAGAACAGAAACAAAACAGAACAACAAAGAAAAGCATTTACAGACATCTTAAGAACGGTTAATAGATATCCAGTATAAATCGATATAAGTAAACCTTGCATTGGTCAATATAAATTATTTGTGAGGTGTTGGTTTCGTTATAGTAAAGCAATTTTCACAGCCAAGTGAATTATCAAATTTCTAACGTTGCAGCCATTATTTCCTTTGCTAACATTTTCCGGTGTTCAGGACCAGTCTGTTTCGGGTCCCGTTTGCTGATTATGCGTAAATGGCTAAATGTATCAATCTATGTTTTGGAGCAGAAATAAGAAAAATAATGCATACCCATGTAAACCCCAGATTTACAATATAAAAGTTGGGTTTAAGGAGGTCAAAATTATATAGGTATGATTTTGTGATGTGGACCCGCTTTCACTGACAGATTAACCTCCTTTATAAATATTTGTCTCATTAAGGGTGTGGTGCAGTTTTGTTTAAATAACTTTCTGTAATATATACCTTTAAACCATTTAAGTATGGAGACCCCAAAAAGGGTCATTGGCAAACACGGGAGATCCAGATTAGACGCCGCAGAATTTTACATCTAATCAGGGTCTTCCTTGTTTGCAAGTAATTTAGTCATTGTTTGTCTAGGAATATCTTAATCACATAACCTGGCATACCATAAAGTGATATTCGGTGTAAAGTGAAATGGGTTAAGGGTTCTTCTAAATTATGACCGATTCTAACAGTGACAATTATGACTTGTCTAATTTATAACATTACCGACCTGTGTGAAACTAACATGCGCAAATAAACTGCTCCACATCACCTTGACATACTCACTGCTACTTCTAAACACACACTTACAAATAAGAGACCCTGAGGAGCGTCAAGTATATTTACGGATACTTGTCTCAATTGTATTCAAGCTGTCCAAGGTTATGAGACTATGTTTATTAAATAAACTTGCCTAGTGGAAACAGAATTAAAAGCTTCATACCGCGAAAGTGAAAGACATTCATGGACGAGAGAAATCAAATGTTTCTTTATAATAATAATAATAGTAATAATAATAATAATAATAGGAGTGGCGTGAAGCAGGAGTAGGATTGGCCATCAAGTCACATCTCGTCAGCAAGCTCTCAGGACATCCAAAAGGCATAAATGACCGCGTGATGACGCTGAGACTTCTCTTATCTGGCACGAGGCATGTTACGATTATAAGTGCCTATGCACCCACCATGACCAACCCAGATGAGGTTAAAAACAAGTTCTATGATGATCTGGATTCTGTGATTTCTGCTGAACCCCGGAGAGACAAATTCATTCTCCTCGGGGACTTCAATGCCAGAGTGGGCACAGATCACCAAACCTGGGAAGGAGTGATTGGAACTGAAGGAGTAGGGAAGTGCAACAGCAATGGTCTCCTCATTTTAAGGAAGTGTGCAGAGCATGAACTACTGAACACCAACACAGTCTTTCGTTTACCAACTCATAAAAAGGCATCATGGATGCACCCTCGCTCAAAATACTGGCATCTGACTGACTATGTCATAGTGCGAAGGAAGGACAGACAGGATGTCAGAGTGCCAAAGACTATGGATGGTCAGACTGTTAGACAGATCACAGGCTTGTTGTCAGCAAACTCAACCTGTGCATTCAGCCTCTACGACGACGACAAGGCAAAAAAGTGCCAAAGACATGGGATGTCTCCAAGCTGAAACAAGACAGCAAGAAGCATTCGTCAATGATATCTACAGCCGTTAAGATGCACTGAGACACAGTTCAGAAGATGTAAATGAGAGCTGGGCAGTCTTCAGAGACACCGATCACTCTTCAGCAAGGAATTCCCTAGGACCAGTATCTCGCAAACACCAAGACTGGTTTGATGAGTATGACAAAGAAATCCAGGGACTCCTTGAAGAGAAACACCAAAGACACAAGGCATACCTCAGTGATACCAGCGCAGTATCTAGTAAGACTGCCTATTCAAACATATGCAAGACAGTCCAGACTAGGCTAAGAGACATGCAAGACTCCTGGCTGAGCAAAAAGGCTGATAAAATCCAGTCCGATGCAGACAGAAAGGATATGAAAAAATTCTTTGATGCACTTAAGACAGTATATGGTCCCCAGAGCTCAGGAACCACCCTACTCTTTAGTGCAGATGGAACTAGTCTTCTGACTGACAAGAAAGCTATCTTGAAAAGATGGGCTGAACACTTTGACGGTGCCCTTAATCCGCCATCGTCTATCAATAATGAAGCTATTAACAGACTACCATAGGTGGAATATAATCCGCTCCTTCATTACTTCCCAACCGTCTCTGAAACAGTGAAAGCAATAAAACTCCTGTCATCTGGCAAGGCTCAGGGATCAGATGCAATACCTGCAGAGATCTACAAAGCAGGGGGTCCTCCAGTTGCAGAGAAACTGACAGAGATATTTCACATTATGTGGAGAAACAAAGCCATCCCTCAAGAATTCAAGGATGCAAAAATTATCCACCTTTTCAAAAGGAAAGGAATCCTCAAGTCTGTGACAATCATCGAGGCATCTCTTTTTTGTCAATTGCCGGGAAGATCCCAGCTAGAGCCCTACTGAATCCATTGAATGAACACCTTGAACAATCAGAGCTTCTACCAGAAAGCCAGTGTGGAAAGACAGAGGAACAACAGACATGATTTTCACAGCACGACAGCTTCAAGAGAAATGCCAGGAACAGAAATGTGGACTTTTACATGACCTTTGTCGACCTTACCAAAGCATTTGACACAGTCAGTCGTGAGGGACTTTGGAAAATTATGGCAAATTTAGCTGTCCTGCCAAATTCATAGCAATGGTTCGGCAAATCCACGATGGTATGCTTGCAAGGGTCCAAAATGACGGCGAGTTTTCTGATCCATTTCATGACAAATGGAGTTAAGCAAGGCTGTGTACTAGCTTGAACACTGTTCAGCATGATGTTTTCTGCCATGCTTACAGATGTTTCCAGGATGGTGACAATGGTATACCTATTAGGTATCGTTTTGATGGGAAAGTTTTCAACCTAAGAAGGTTGCAAGCTACATCCCAGGTGCAGACAGAGGTGCTAGATGATTTCCTCTTTGCTGATGACATGGCAAAAGGTGCTCCAAGAGAAAATGCAAAAAGGTGTGGATCAAGTATCCGATTCAAGTGACAGCTATGATCTCACAATCAGCATAAAAAATACTGAGGAGGTATATCAGCCAGCACCTGGAAAAGCCTTACAAGGAGCCTACCTTCACAGTGAAAGGTCAATGATTGCAAGTGTAGACAAGTTCATCTACCTTGGAAGCACATTATCTAGAGCTGTGCACATTGATGATGAAGTCAATGCCAGGATTGCCAAAACTGGTGCAGCATTTGGCCGACTACGCGGAAGTATTTGGGGCCGAAGTGGAATTAGACACAAAGCTGAAAGTATACAGATCCGTGGTGCTGCCGCCAACACTATTATACGCATGCAAAACTTGGACCGTTTACCAACGGAATGCTAAAAGTCTGAACCATTTCCATACAAGCTGTCTTAGAAAACTTCTAAAGATCAAGTGGCAAGACATGATTCCAGACACAGAAGTCCTGAAAAGGGCAGAGATGCAGAGTGTACATACTCTTCTGAAAATGGCACAGTTAAGATGGACAGGCCATGTTACCAGAATGCCTGATGAACGTTTGCCAAAGAAAATCCTCTATGGAGTAACTACAAATAGGAAAACGCTCCAATGGTGGTCAGAAGAAGCGATACAGGGACACCTTCAAAGCCTACCTTAAAGACTTCAACATAACAATAGAGTCATGGGAACAGATTGCACAGGATCAAACAAAGTGGCAAGGCCTCATAAGAAGGGGTGCTGCCGAATACGAAGCAAAAAGAATCAGTAAAGCCGAGCAGAAAGGTGAGGAGTGGAAAGCCAGAGCTAAGGCATCACCAACAGAGCTTTCTTCCTCAGACCTCCTTTGTGCTATCTGCAACAGGCAGTTTAGAGCTAAGATTGGTCTCATCAGCCATCTTAGAACACACAAATAATAACACCTCACGCATTTGATTAGGATTGGTCATTGTCAGTAATGACAGACGAACTTGTGTGTGTGCGTAAAATTAATAATAATGATAAAGTCGACGTTTGAAAGGTTGTCAAAAAGTTCCCACTATTCACCTTGTGAGTCCGCCTGTCCGTCCGTGGTCAGTGGGCGAAAATGGCCATAGCACTTAAACCGTTTGAAATATTTTATTTATGTTTGGAATACAAAGATACTGCTATTCTGAATCTTTATGTCGCCCCAATGCCTCTCACCAAATCGTGGCTCATTCCGACTTACCATTCATAAGCAGGTGTTGTTCGACGGTTTTCAAGATGGCGCCTGGCCGCCGTTGCGGCCATATTAAGTATCTGAAGATAATTCGGAATCTCTGTGTTGCTCCTATGCTCCCATTAAGTTTCGGCTCTATCCAACTTACGGTTTGTGAGGAGATGTCGTTTGAAAAATTTCCAGATGGCCACCGTTTTGGCCATCTTGGATATAGGAACGAAATGATTTTAGCAATTCTGAATCTCCATGTGTCCACAATGCTTCCAACCAAGTTTCGGCTTAATCCGACTTACCGTGCGGGAGCAGATGTTGTTTGAAGATTTTCAAGAAGGCCGCCATGGCGGTCGTCTTTGATATCGGAACGGATCTATTTTAACAGTTCTGAATCTCCATGTCGCTCCGATGCCTCAAACCACGTTTCAGCTCCAACTGGCTTACGATGAGTGGAGATGTAATTTGAAGAATTTCAAGATGGCCGACATGGAGGCCATCTTGGACAACGGAACAGAACGATTTTAACAATTCTGAATCTCCATGTTGCCCCAATACCTCCTATAAAGTTTGGGCTTAATCCGACTTACTCTTCTGGAGGAGATGTCGTTTAAAGATTTTCAAGATCGGGACCGTGGCAGCCATCTTGGATATCGGAACGAAACGATTGTAGCTAACCTGAATCTCCATGTCCTCTCGATGTCTCCCTTCAAGTTTCAGCTTAAACCTACTTAAGGCTCGGAAGATGACGTTTGTACAATTTCAAAATGACAGCAATTGCGGCCATCTTGGATATCGCAACGGAATGATTTGAGCCATTCTGAAACTTATGTGGCCCAAGTGCCTCCGACCAAGTTTGTTCTCAATCCGACTTAGCGTTCGGGAGCAGATGTGGAGACTTTGAAGATGGTCACCGTGGTGGCCATCTTCGATATCGGAACGCAACGATTTTAACATTTCTGAATTTGCATGTAGCCCCAATGCCTCCCACCAAGTTTCAGCTCAATCCGACTTACGATTCTGGTGTCGAAAACATGAAAAAATATAGACGGACGGGCAAGGGACAACAGACGGACGGACGACGAACAACAGGCCCCGGCATAAGCGCATAAGCTGACCTGGAGCAAAGCTTCTGGTGAGCAAAAAATGTAAAAATATGGAAATCACCGTAGGTCTTCAAATATATGGTATAGTTTGATAAAATGTTGTATATACATTAATATTGACACCCCGCTAGCATTTTTTTTATAAATCTATAGCGGGCCGTTATCGGCCCGTCAGCTACCCTGACCGATAACGGCCCGCTATATATTTATAAAGAATGCTTACTGGGAAAACCCAAATAAGGTGATTGTCAAATACCACTTTTCCTTCCTTGACCAAGGCAATGCCGAGGACAAAATATGACGACGAAAATACCCATAACTCTTGAAACCTTAGGGATACTTTGATAATTTATCACACACAGATATATAGGAAACAAGATTTAGACAAAGATTTAATCAAAGACCAATTCTCATTGACCGAGGTTAAAATATGGAAATAGCCCTATATCTTCAAAAATATGGAATGATTTGATAAACGGTCGTATACACAATAATATTGACAAGATCAACCCAAAAGAATCCCCAAATGCCCAAGGCTAAGTAGAGGCACAGAAAAGAATAACACAATGCACCTTAGCGGTAGTTATTATTATTAGTATGCATTGTTGTTGTTGTTGTCGTTTGTGTGTGTGTGTGTGTGTGTGTGTGTGTGTGTGTGTGTGTGTGTGTGTGTGTGTGTGTGTGTGTGAGTGTGTGTGATTTTTTTTTCGTCACATGTGCTACCTTAGTATTTTATTTCGCTAAAGGAATGGCGTCCACAATTCTAATCAGAATCGCCAGACTAATTTCATATTCAAATCAAAATGCACCTTTGCACTAAATATATTGAAGTATGGTTTTGAGCCATTCAATAATATGAGTGCATTCATTAGCATACTTTACACATTTTATTATGTTGTCTTACCTAAAACGGCAATTGCCCTGGTATTTGTGTCTGGCACCGGAACGCAGACCGTCGTTAATTAAATTCGCTTAATGCTACCTACATTGGCTTAGCTTCAATCGGACGTGATGCACTACTAATTACTTTCGGTGATGTCATTAATGCTTAGCACTCTGGGTAAATTATTCAGTGGACAACATATTGATTTTGTTTTCTTATTTTTCCTAGAAAACAGGATTTGACATGTCATGCATATTGTCTTCTATGAAGACAATTTGCATGAAATGTCAAATCCTGTTTTCTGTAAATGATATCTCATGCAGATGTCCTGATATGAAATGTCAAATCTTGTTTTCTGGAAACAAATTAGACGAAATATCACCAATACGTCGTCTGCCGCATTAGCCAAGAGAATTGTAAGGGTTAAAATGTCAAAGAACATTATGAATGCGACCATGCCTCTTAATGTAATATCACTGAAGACGGAATATCCTCGAGCTAACGAGAGTCGACTGTATTATGAACATTCTGAACTTCGTACTCGTCCGTCCAGCATAAGGCAAGGTAAAAACAGAGCAAGCGCAAGCGGAAATGTAATACTGTACGGGCAACCGAAACATATCTTTCACAGCTGCTGCTGACATCTGTGCAGATATTCAAGGTTGGTCGGAATACTACTATATAAACTCCTAAAGATCTAAGAGCAAGCAGCAAAGGTCCGCCAAAACCACTTTTCTGCAGGCACTGAAGGATCAGTAAACGGGAGATATTTATCGCACAATAAAAATCACAAGCAACCACATTGAAGTCTACTAAAAAAAACAAAACAAAACAAAAAAAACAACATGAAAATCTGATGCACCTGGTTCATTAACCTTGCCAAGGTCAAGAGACTGGACACAACAAAGCATAGTATGGTGTCAATAAATAGATTTTCAATGCATTAACATTCGCCAGGTCCCGTGGGAGGTGTTAAAACCGAGGCCGAAGGTTTTAACACCTCCCACGGGACCTGGCGAATGTTAATGCATGAAAAACCATGTTTGATCCCTATATTGCAAGAACTAAGTATGAGGAGTTACGGTTAGCCTGATAAACTGAAAAACAGGACTACAGACGGATAGGCATAAAAGGCGGTCACTTACCTTTAGAAATTCTTCAGGGAAATGTCAAAAATCCGAAATGCAAGGGAACCAAATGTGAGTGTCCATCTTTATTCTGAAGTCACGTACAAATTCGTGCATTATCAATTAGCCCTTAAACCGCTAAGCTAAATTGTAGCAGAAATTTCGTTCTTTCAAATTATTTTTCAGAGAAAATACGACGACTTGATAATATTTCAAGTAACTCATCTGCTAGGCAGGCGGTTCATTTAAAATGCCACGCTTAATTGTCTACTAAATAAAAATATCAAAATGTGATCTGCTCTAGTTGCACGCTACATTTATTTCCCCTTAGACACTTATCTGCATTTTCGAATACTGATCCTTCAGTGCTTGCAGATAAGTGGTTTTGGCGGACCTTTGCTGCTTGCTTTTAGATCTTTAAGAGTTTATATAGTAGTATTCCGACCTTGAAAATCTGCACAGATGTAACAGCTTAGACTGGCTCCAGTCTCCAGTGACTAAATATTTTTCTCATAATCCTTTTTGATAATCCACTAAAATAAAACCAAAAAAAAACTATCATGACTATAAAGGCTGGTCACTGCTCAAAAACATAGATTGTGGGTACTCGTTAGAACCGCCTCGGCGGTTCTAACGAGTACCCACAATCTATGTTTTTTAGCAGAAATATGAAAAATATTAGAGGTTTCTTATCTGAAAAGTTTCAGTTTTTGGATTTGAAAATATATTTGAATAGATGTGTTTTCGTAATATATTAATTGACTTTTATTTTAAAATAGACTGTACGATTTTATTAGTATTATTAGATGTTACTAGAAATCAAATGTTAGATGTTTCAAAAAATTAAAAAAATGTTGATATTTTTAGTTCAAATGAATATTTTTGTCCATCCACTTAACTGGTCCTGTTTTACAGTTTGTCGGGCTAACCGTACCTCCCCATACCTAGTTCTTGCAATATAGGGATCAAACATGGTTTTTCATGCATTAACATTCGCCAGGACTCGTGGGAGGTGTTGAAAACCGAGGCCGAAGGCCGCGGTTTTCAACACCTCCCAAGGGACCTGGCGAATGTTAATACATTGAAAAACGACTATGGACTATGCTCGTTCTAGGGTCGGGCAGTACACATCTCGTAACGGCAGCAAATTAGTGGCCCCGGTACGAGCATATTGAAAGTTGCGTAGCCGTGCATTAACAGCGCGTGGATTGCCTTGTTAATACACGGCTTTTCGTCGGTTAATGCACGGCTATTAATAACGTGCAACACTGCTTTTTATGCAATAATAAGAAATGGTACCATTTTTGAGGGTTTTATCGATGCATTAACGCTGGTGAATCACTTATAATATGAATTATGCCCAGAGGGCTTTATGTTAAGTTTGTGAGTGATTCCCTTGCGTTTACTCATTGATTAAATCCGCAGAAATGAAATTCATTTCTTATACTTCTAAATCGGTCATGTTTAGTTTCAAAACATGTGTTAAATGGCTTTATTTTGAATGTACTAGAAGAAAATAGTCCCAACATCATGAAAACATGCCTATATAATTTTGAACCCATTTAAACCCACTTTTATATAGTAAAACTGGGGTTTATAGGGTTATATATTATTTTTCTTATTTTTGCTCGGAAACATAGATTGTAAGTACTTGTTAGAACCGACTCGCCGATGCGGTTCTAACAAGTACATGTACCCACAATCTATGTTTTTGAGCAGAAATAAGAAAAATATCAGAATTTTTTATCTGAAACTTTTCATTTTTTGGTAATAAAGTGTTCAGTATATTTGAATAGGCATGCTTTCGTAATATTGAATGTACTAGAAGAAAATAGTCTCAAGATTCCTGCTTAGTAGAATTATTGAAGTAGCAATGCTGACGAAAACACGCCTTTTCTAAAATATTGAAAATTTTACAATCATGATCTGAAACTTTTCAGATAAAAAAATATATCTGATACTTTTCATAGTTCTGCTCAGAGATTGTGGGTACTCGTTAGAACCGCCTCGACGAGGCGGTTCTAACGAGTATCTCAATCTAAACATAGATTGCGAGGCGGTTCTAACGAGTACCCACAATCTATGTTTTTGAGCAAAAATTAGAATAATGTATACCTCTCTAAACCCCAGTTTTACTATATAAAAGTGTGATTTAAGGGGTCAATATGATATAGGCATGTTTTCGTGATGGCTGTTTTAAAGTTGCTCTCAGTCAATCAAATGGTACTAAATTAGAGTAAGCATGCTGAGTTGGTATAATAGGTGTGTAAACGATATTTCAAAACGTGTGAAGCTACATTTACTGACTGTTTGTGTACATATAATGGAAAGGTCTCTTGTTTTATCACAATTATCCATACAACAAGTCTTCTTAGTTCTGTTCTTCCCTGTGCATTATTTCTTTCTCATCACGTGTTTGTTTTATCGCCAGGTTTACAGATATATAATACGATATTAGGTATTTCTGAACAACAATTGAAATACAATGCTGATTTTCGACGAATCAAATACACGCAACCTTTTTTTTTTTTTTTTTTTTTGACAGCTTCAATATCTATTCGTCATTTTTTTCAAGATATTTTCTGTTCTTGTTTAAAGATATAAAATGTGTTAAAATAAAAGGATAACGATCCTTTTCGGCTACAAATCGGATCGTCTGATCAGTTATAAGACTTGTCGGATAAATCGCCCCTGCCTTACCCGGATTTCGCTTAGTCTTTATATTTAGATATAGATATATTGTGTTAAATGCTTCTCGGCAACTAGTCAGAATGATTCTTCTTGTCTTGATCGGAAAACCGAACCTACTTTTTTTCTCTCTTCAATTAGTACAGGCGAGTCAGGATGTGTCGAATATATGGTACATGATAACAAGTAAAATAAGCCATTACATTGTATTACACATCCGCCACTCAGTATTGGTGGCATACTCATCCATCACGCAATATTGGCGGGATACTGATCCGCCACTCAATATAATAATAGAATGCCCGCTCATCGGCCACTACATACTATGGTGGGATACTTGTCCGCCACTCAATATTATGGTGGGATACTTGTCCGCCACTCAATATTATGGTGGGATACTTGTCCGCCACTCAATATTATGGTAGGATACTTGTCCGCCACTCAATATTATGGTGGGATACTTGTCCGCCACTCAATATTATGGTGGGATATTCATCCGCCACCCAATATTACGGTAGAATGCTCATCCGCCACTCAATATAATGGTGGCATAATCATCCCCCATTCAATATTGTGGTAGAGTTTGTTTGTTTGTGCTGAGGTTTTATGACCCAGTCAACCCAATGGGGTCACGTCGGGCGCGGTCAGTTTACCTAACCACACGTTTACTGGGCAGGCTTAGTCCTCAAAGCGGTTAACAAGTATTGTGCAAATTCTTTCGCCAGAAACTGACAACTGCCCTTCTTGAATCGGCGGAAGGGAGAGAATGACCGTAGAAAATATTTCATGATCAATCTCCACGAAAGAATGTTGCCGACCTCATGCACCTTTCAATTGTATAGTGATATACTCATCCGCCACTCAGTATTATGGTAAAATACCTATCTCTCACTCAATATTATGGTAAGGTACTTACCAACCATTCAGTGTCGTTAAACACTAACTAAAACAACTATGAGTATCAGTTCAACAGAATGTTCTAACCCCGATTCTTACACTACACCCCAAAATACCAAATATTTTGATAGAATAGCCAAATTTTCCCCAAATCAAGGTAAAATTCAAAATTCTAACCCCCCACTTCCCTCGAAAAAAAAACAAAAAAAAAAACAACAAAGTCCCAGCCTACGCAGCAGGACACAATTCAGAGTAACCATCTGGGCCCTCTCGATCCAATATTATAGTGGGATACTCATCCGCCACCCAGTCTTATGGTGGACTACTCATCCGCCACTCAATATTATGATGTCATATTCATCAGCCTCTAAATAGTATGCAGAAATACTCATTTGCCACCCAATATTATTGTGGAATGCTCTTTCCAGCTCTGTATTATGATGGAATGCTCATCCGCCGCTCAATATTATGGTGGAATACTCACCCATCTCTTAATGTTGTGGAGGACTCCTAATCCGCAACTCAATATTATGGTGAAATGGTCATTTCCCACTCAATATTATGGCAGAATACTAACCACCCCCCCCCCCTCCACTCCCCCACCAACCCCCTCCACGCTCAATATTGTGGTGGAATGCTCATTCACTACTAGATATGGTGGAATACTCATTCGCTATTCAATAATATGATGTGATATTGATCCAAAACTAAATTTTATAGACACAACTTATATCCATCAAATTGGTCCTATGAGTGAGGATCCTAATTACACTTTGCAGCTGTGCAGGCGCTTCTACAGGATAAACGAAGTTTCTAAGCGACGCACCTCTGTTTCATCACGAAAACATGCCTATATAATATTGACTCCCTTAAGCTCCACTTTTATATAGTAAAATTGTCGTTTACAGGGGTATACATTATTTTTCTTATTTCTGCTCAAAAGATTTATGTTTTGAGCAGAAATATGAAAAAATATCAGATTTTTTTTTTATCTGAAAATGTTCAGTTTTTGGAGGTGAAATTTTCTATATATTTGAATGGTTTAAATAATTTTCGTAGTGTTTTCATGGACAATAACCAGTATTGTCCATGGAGTCAGGGGTTTCGGGAATTTTACTATTCTCTCCAAGCAGAATTTATACACATTACGAAAACACACCTATTCAAATATATTGAACATTTTACCACCCAAAACTGAAAGTTTTCAGATAAAAATTCTTATATTTTTCATATTTCTGTTCAAAACATAGATTGTGGGTACTCGTTAGAACCGCGGTTCTAACGAGTACCCACAATCTCTGCTTTTAAGCAGAAATAAGTAAAATAATGTATACCCCTGTAAACCCCAGTTTTACTATATAAAAGTGGGGCCCAAGGGGGTCAAAATTATATAGGTATGTTTTCGTGATGAAATAATTCCTGACGACACCGCACGACTGAACATGGTCCACAGCAATACACGTAATGCAATAAAGGTCTTTAAGGGAGATGATAGACTTTCAAGGGAGGTAACCTGGGAAGGGTCGATTCTAAAAGGTAAGCGTTTGCTCCCGATTAGAGCAAATTCTTTCCTTTTAATGTAGATCCCTTTTCCTTTTAGTGTAGACCCCAAGGTCGCAAAAGTTGTCTCCCTTGTAAAAATGGTGAATTACCTTAATAGCTTCATACATGCCCTTTCTTTAAATACAATAAAATAACTGAAGCCAAATCGTGGACCCATACGGAGTCGCCAAACGTCACAATATGAGAAATATGTACAGTCGTCCAAGTTCCGAACACGCAACTTGCGGATCTACCGTGAGAGATATTTAGCCGCTGCTACTGTGTAGGATAGAATTACCTGTAGACCAACGCAAAATACAGAAAAAAAAAAAAAAAAAATTAAGGGCTTTAATCCATGTTCATTTAAAATCCCAAATTCAGGTATTCAAAAATAAATGTTTTATTTCCAAAGAATTACTACTGAGTGCGGTAAAAGAAGCCCTCAGTCTTCTGCATTCCTAAATTAAACACATTACGGGTGCTTCCACAGACGTCCTGTAATTAGATTTTTAGTTTGAACACAGAAAGGCGCACTTGATCTCACCGTATTTATCATAAATATTTGGGCACTTACACAATTCTAATATCTTACCATGCGCTAAATTTAAACACGACCATTTAACTGCGTGCCGATTTGGTTAATTTACTGTCGGACTGGCAGACAGAGTAAATCTAGATCACGCTGCTATAGAAACCATCACGAAAACATGCCTATATAATTTTGACCCCTTTAAACCCCACTTTTATATAGTAAAACTGGAGTTTACAGGGGTATACATTATTTTTCTTATTTCTGCTCAAAATCATAGATTGTGGTACTCGTTAGAACCGCCTCGCCGAGGCGGTTCTAACGAGTACCCACAACCTATGTTTTGAGCAGAAATATGAAAAATTTCAGAGTTTTTTTTATCTGAAAATTTTCAGTTTTTGGAGGTGAAATTTTCAATATATTTGAATAGACATGTTTTCGTAATGGGTTTGATTTAGGTCTATGCCGTTTGTTTTGATTTCAGGGTGAACACGATAGCATTGATATTCTTTATCTATGTGTTGCTTATAAAAAAAAATAAAATATTTTATTGTTTTGACCTGATATGCCTAAGTATCTGCATGGGTCAGGATTAGTTCATTTCGCATACATTTTCTCGACATGTTGCAGAAGCTTTACTTGCAATGCGGATAACGTCGACTATACGAATGCAGAGGCCGCTCTAGGCCGATGATCTGCTGGTAGCTAAATATATTTTAATCAAAATATATCTGTACAAATATGTTAATTATATACAATGCGTGCAGGACCTGAGCAAAACGCCACTGTTTAGGTCTGTTGAAAATATGACTGATAACGTAACGTTACAAAACAAATGACGGCGCAACGTCGGTCACCAAGCAACGTCACGGACGTCAGTGTTTAAAGTTCTAGGTGGCCTGTATCCACACAAAAATGTAATCGCAGCACAGGACGTACCTCGTCCTGAAATAAACCAGATGGGTTTTAGATTGTCAGAATACACAGACAATAAGTATGTCAAATTTATAGCTGGCGGAGTAATCACTGCGGTGGCAGTTTTCAGCTTTTATAAATTATTCTCTCAGCTAAAGTGTGAACGCTTCGACAGTTTTGACGACGATGACGAATCCATGTCACAGCCGGATGAATATTTTGAGAATGTCAAAGGAGACGTAAGTATATTCTCAAATTATAGTTTATTTGATGAATTGGATAAAATTGCCTTCACATTGGTAATACTTAATTGTGGGAAAACGTTTTCACTCGGGATGTGAAATTTTATGGGTCAGAACATCCTCCACTGACATCATTGGCAGAAACGATGTTAATACATTACATCCTTCGGGTCGGGACGTTAACTGAAGGACCTTTGTACAGGAGACACAGCCTATGCGAAGGTTAGACCACTACTGAGGTAAAATTGCTCTTTAGTAGTCCATCCTGCAAAACATGCTGTGGGTAACGTTCCAAAGTTAGAAAGAAAAAAAGAAATAAGAAAAGAAAGAAGGCAAGAAAGAAAGAAAGAAACTGAATACTACACAAGCAGTGAATACCGTATTTACAATAAAGAATTCCGACAAATAGGCCTAAGTAAACATTTTAGACCTTGATCAGATCCGTGTTCTGCTGCCTAGTATCGTCTACATACCAAATACTTTTAGATAGATCAGCAGATCGTATTATGAAAATATTCAAATTTTAGGAAGTATGATTAGGAGTTGACCTATTGTAGATTGAATACCTACCCGCTCCCCCCGCACCCCCACCCCCGCGACACACAGACACCCCACACATACCATTACGAAAACACGCCTATATAATTTTGACCCCCTTCAACCCCACTTTTATATAGTAAAACTGGGGTTTACAGGGGTATACATTATTTTTTCTTATTTCTGCTCAAAAACAGATTGTGGGTACTCGTTAGAACAGCCTCGGCGAGGCGGTTCTAACGAGTAACCACAATCTATTTTTTGAGCAGAAATATGAAAAATATCAGATTATTTTATCTGAAAATTTTCCTTTTTTTAGTTGTAAAATTTTCAATATATTTGAATAGGTGTGTTTTCGTAATGAACACACACTATATATATATATATATATATATATATATATATATATATATATATATATATATATATATATATATATATATATTGGGAAAGTTGCAGTTTTTATTTTATGCATATCAGGCTGTGATTTAGATATTCCTGAAGAAACATGGTTGGATTATTTGCAAACAGTAGATAACCTGATTAGACGCGTCTGTAGGACTCCAATGGGTTAAGCTGTCCCAATATTTCAGATAAATATGGTTTTAAGATCAGTCAGCACATTCAGGCATTCTGATTTTAAAGAGACATGATACACTTGGTAGATTTTCGGCAGTTGCTAGGGAGAACTTTTTTGACTTGACCTCCCGTTTACTTTCCTGCACATACACACCTTCTGAAAAGAGTCCACTCTAAAAAAATGGAAAGAGTTTGCTCCCAAGGGAAGTTAAACAATTTTACAAATTTTATGTCTAATTCCTTGCTCCAAGTTCTAGTTTTGTGTCAGAGATCCCGAGGTGAGTTTCAGTCTTTACACTTATTTTCAGCTAAGGTCCTATTTTTCAGCGGTCTGTCATATTCCCAAAGACAGGGATGTTTTTATTGTCTAATAACAATTTACAGGATCAGAATTTGATTGGCTAAGTATCGAGAGATAGGGACTTGCAGGCTTAAAATAGAAGTCCTTGCCATACTTCCTAACATTTAAGTAAATTCATTTCAATACCTATTGATAAGTCTAAAAGCCACTGGAGTGGCAACCAGTACAGCCCCTGATCAGATGCCGCATTTGATTTTGGTCTTCAAGTTGGCTCAGCCCTACGTGGTTAATATATACGACACGGAATCTGGTCCATTTATGTTTATAAACAAAAACATCCAATCCTTTAATTCTCCACTCCCTTGCGCACCAACTTTATTCTACAATAAGAGAGGGGTAGCCACATATTGCTTTTTGTTTCTCCAGCTTATGGATACCGACAACATATTTTTTGCGGCGAAATAAGAGAAGAAAAAAATAAATAAATAAAAAATAACAATACTCTTCAGTTGAGAAAAGCGCTATGATTCTACTTTGGAATGACATATTTTCTGATGTCTCTGGGGCGCAGTTTTCATATAAACATGCTCTTGTCTATGTTTTCCCCTTGAGGCGTGAGACTGAGGGGAAACCCTTGGAATTAGACAGAAACAATATCATCGCGAGGACATTTTTGTTGTCTTATCCGCGGGAATGTGACCTATCACGGAATAACAGGGAAAGGATTTTAGATACCGAGGTAGTAATTCTTTGGGAAAATTAGTAGCAAAAATTTATTTCCCACCCAAGAGATGTTTTACACAAAAATTAGAACTCGGAGTTAAGGACTTTTTTTTTTTTTTTGAAAATTGACTTAGTCCCGGTGTAAATCCCGCCACCTTCACCTCGCGGGGTTGGGGGAGGAGGGGGGGGGGGCGGGGACATTGATAGGTGCTTTAATCAGATGGTTGGAACTGCCAGCACCTGTCTTTCACTATGTGAATTGCCGAATGTGTGTGCGCGCGTATGCGCGTGTATGAAAACTTAGCGCAGCCACATTCTGTAATGACCAGAGTAAATAAAAAAAGTGGCGCGAGAAAAGGTAGGCCCTGACCATGCGTTTGATGGCATGGTTTTTGCATACATTGCGTGCTTTTATTTTTCAAGAAAACAATAGACCCTTCTCATTGTTATCTCCCTTACAGGGCGCTCTTCAATTGAAAAATCGATAAAGAATATGTAATCAAAAGATGGGCCAAGTAGCGGATCTGATACAGTGATAATATATGTTACGATGATTCAAAGTCATTTTAATTGGCCTTTTGAAGTATTTTCTTATTAACAGTCAATTAAAAAAAGTGTATTATTCCGATAAATAAGTTTTACATCTTGTAACTGATTTCCACCAAGTTTCTCAAGGCAGTTAGAATAATAAAACATTTAAACCCGATCTTTTGTCTTGGATATCAATTTACAAATGATCCCATTTATCATTAAGACATGCAGACTACACTTAAATAACTAGATAAATAAATAAACAAATAAACCAATCTGCCATAAACAAAACGACATTCTTATTTCTCAAATGTTCTGCACATTACTGTGCTTTCGACATCTTTCAGAAAGTCGTTTTTTTTTTTTTCTACTTGGCGCTTTACGTAGAAAAATACATTTGCAAACTTTTGTCATGATTTAATGCAAAAGCATTTGTCGGAACTAGTTATGCACTTTTTTTTTTCTAGTCATTGGTTTTTAAAAAGCAAATAATTTCACTTTTCCCATAGTGAAAATGAATGCAGAAATGTAGGGTAGTAACTTGGAGCTAGATTTTCAACAAGTTCCGCTTGTTCAATTTCTGTAATTTTCACAATATTGTTGTGAAACAGCTGATATTTAAGTAAAGCAAAGAAAATGAAAAAACATACTTTTTAGACAAAAATTCCAAAAACAAAAATAATTTTAATATATAGAAATTGCAGAGCTTAGACCAATTTTTGGCCGTAGATTTAATTTCAGGATACATAATCGGGAACAAATCACAGAAACAGAAAAGACAAATGGTTTTTGATAAGACATAGTCAATCATATTTTCATTTAAAATAAACCACCAAGCAAAAGACGTCTTTCCGAGTAATGTTGAAAGGACTAATTTTGTACACTGCGTCGATGCCGCTGCTGGTACCCTCATCCTTGGGGTATTGTTCTTTTAGTAGTCCGGCAGTGCTTCGGATGCTGGTACCAGTACTGCGGTTCTGGAATGGTAACATCAAACTATTTCCGATGTGGGTTGAGCAGGGAAACAACATTGTCCAGAGAAAACTAAGATCAAACTGCACATCCTTATATTCTAAGCACAACCTCTGCCGTCCGTCTTACAGAGGCTTGGGTGTTTGGCTACCAACAGACCGCGAAGCGACTCCGATACTTGCACATGTTGAACTGAGATTATTGCAAGGCTAGCAGGAGATCTTGTAGGGAATGCTATGCCCCGGATTATCATTTAGTTATTTTTTTGACACTGTTTCAGGGTTCAAAAACCAAGCGTGTGCTGGTATTAGGATTAAACAGAGCTGGAAAAACCCAACTGATCAGAGCTTTTCAGCCGAACAGTGTACCAGGTGAACTCCTACCTGTACTTGATCCTACAAGAGGCTGGAATATAAAAACGGTTAAACTCGGGAAATATGGTCTACGAATATGGGACGGTAGGTTTTCTTGTTTTCATAAGCAGCTGAGCCGCAATCTGAGAAAACGCCCCTTCTGGCACCCGCGCAGTCTGGTCAGTCTTCCTTGTCCACATGGAGAAACTTTGCTCATTCTTTCGCCAGAAACGGACAACTGCCCTTCTTGAATCATCGGAAGGGAGATAATGACCATAGAAAATATTTCATGATCAATCTCCATGAATGAATATTTCCGGACTCGGTGGGGATCGAACCCTCGACCTCCTGATCAGTCGGACGCGCATCTGACTGGCGATTTATACTGTATTTATCCTAAGTTTTCACACAGACAGGCCTGTGCAAACCATGTAGTCCCAGATCAGAGAGGCTGTATTCAAAGTAAACACAGGCCAGATTTGTTATGAACGGACAGTGTCCAGACGTTTGTCCGACCGGACAACGCTTTCATTAGCGATCTGGGCCCAGGTTTACAATCATTCCTGAGAGTTAAGATAGCCCTAAGCATAAGGTCCGAAAACTAAAGATACGAAATAATAACAAAAAGTTTCATGCAAGTTTACTAGGCAATATCCAACTACTTACTAATCTCATCCTTGAAATTCAGCTTCCATGTGAAAGCGAAAAATGTGCTTTACAGATCTCGAGCCTCAAAGTTAAGGTCGACCTTAACTTGAGGAAAGATTGTAAATCTGGACCTGGATGTTCGGCTGAAATAAACTGTATGCAGCGGGTGAGCCTTACTGATTAATTTTGTCACATAACTACTTACACTTATCAGTACTATGATCAAGTGATCCACTAAGTAAATGTACTTTAGGACTATGCGCACAACGAAGATTCAGATCAGACTGCGCATTCGCGCAGTCTGATCTGAATCTTCATTGGGCGCATTTTCAATAGCCAAGATGAAAATTTTCTTCATGCGGACAACAAAGATTTATCAGACTGCGCAAATGCGCAGGCAAATTTGAGTCTTCACTGGGCGCACGTCAGAAGGTATGCCTTCTCTCGTTGCGACTTCCGTAGTTTTTCTACCAAGGTGTTTTCAATACATTTTTACTTCGCTTCGCGCTGCCAATTCTTTTTTAATGATTTAAATTTTTAATTTCATTCCTATACGTCTAGATTGTATCAAAGTGCTAGACGGAGACTAGACTTGAAATGAGGAACCCGGTCTAGCGCTGGTTATTTCACTGCTTCTGATCATTCCTAAATTTATTATACCCACCTTCAAATTCAGAATGTTGTCTGTTACTTCAGAGATTTGTTAAGGTGTTTGTTTGTTTGTGTTGGGGTTTTACGGCCCAGTCAACCCAATGGGGTCATGTCGAGCGCGGTCAGTTTACCTAACCACACATTTACTGGGCAGGTTTAGTCCTCTAAGCGGTTAACCAGTATTGTGCACATTCTTTCGCCAGAAACTGACAACTGCCCTTCTTGAATCAGCGGAAGGGTGAGAATGACCGCAGAAAATATTTCATGATCAATCTCCACGAAAGAATGTTGCCGACCTCGGCGGGGGTTGAACCCACGACCTCCTGGTCTCCAGTCGGACGGCGCATCCAACTGAGCCACCGAGGCCATTATGAAGGTGTATCTGGTGATGATTTGAAAATAATAATTTTCTCTTTGTCTAAAACAAAAAAATGTATGGGTACTCATTAGAAGCATCTCTGCGAGGCGATTCTAATGAGTACCCACAACGTATTTTTTATGGTGAAACAAGAAAACATATCCCATAATCATCATCAGAAACTCCTCTAAATTCTTCTGTACTTACAGTTTCAGGTCTTCCTATGTTTAGAAGAGACTGGACATCTTTCTTACATTACAATTCTATTGATGTAATTGTTTGGGTGGTAGATTCAACTGATTTGCATAGGTTTCAAGAAGCAAGGCAAGCCCTTCACAACTTTCTAGAAGAACCAATGGCAAATGGCTTGCCTGTGATAATAGTTGCTGCCAAACAGGTAATTTTCGATTAACCCTTTCACCCCTGAGTTTCTGAAGTGGGCTCTTCCATATTTGAATTTGGGCACATCCACTGTTGCAAATAGGATGACATTAAAAAATCAAAACCAGAATGGCAAACAGTGTAGATCCAGATGAGACGGCTCATATGAGCCGTCTCATCTGGATCTACACTGTTTGCGTATCTGTTTCGATCTGCAGGGCTAAAAGGGTTAAAAAGCACCATTTAAATTTTTTGAAAACAATAAATATACAAGACTTCTACAGAAGGGGATGTTGCACATATCAAAACTATAATCCAGAAAAAATCATTTAACGCTTAGCACTCTGGGTAAAATTTTCAGCAGACGACATTTTGAAATATTTTTCTTATTTTTCTCAGAAAACAGGATATGACATTTCATGCAAATTGTCTCCTAAGGAGACAATTTGCATGAAATGTCAAATCCTGTTTTCTGGGAAAAATAAGAAAAATGTCATCAATCTGTCGTCTGCTGAAAATGCCCAGAGAGTGGTAAAGGTTAAAGAATGACATTGGAATGTGATATGTAGGCCATGGTCACACAATGATACTACACTGTTTAAGACCCTGTTAGAGAAAAAAAATATACCAGCTTTGATGTACGTAGGTCATATTATATATATGTATCAGTTTTGATGATTTTAGGTCATACAGTTAATCAGAGATAGAGATAAATGCTAGAGCTGACACAAAAAATGAAAATCATTTAAACATGAAATATAGGTCAGTCACAAAACAACACTGCAGAATGCACATGTTAAGTTAGATGTATGTAGGTGTTACAGCTAATCAGAAATTGAGCTAAATGCTGGGGTTGTTGTGAAAAATGGCAAAGTCATTCGACCATGAAATTGAGGTCATGGTCATAAAATGATGCTGCAATGTTTGTCTTTGTAAGAAAGTGCATGCCAGATAAGATTATTTTAAGTGTAATAATTGTTCAGAAATCAACTTAAAATGGTAGTAAGGTCCAAAATGTTGACAGGCGGATGAAAAATGGACGCCTATATCACACTTTGCTTTATATGCAGGTACGGCAATAAAAGGGAGCTTATCGCTTTGCACTTAATATGTCAGATAGAGAGACTGGCTGAACTATTTGCAAACAATGAAGACTCAAATCAGATGCCGCTTAATGCAGCATCTGATCTGAGTCTGCACTGTTTACCAATAACCCTTTAAGGGGTCTCCAGACTACATTGGGTTAGGGTCTTTGTTTACTTTAAGGTGCTTTTTTAATTGAAAAGTACCAATATTGTTCTTGTTTTTGCACTAAACATATGTTGTGGTACTCACTAAAAGAACCTCACCAAGGCGCTTCTAATAAGTACCCACTACATATGTTTTCATGGAGAAATAAGAAAAATATTATGTGGATACCCTCTTTTCTCTAGAGCTATTCTCTCTATCCGAGATTTTAATTTTGCGACTAGACACCACAGTTTCTTCTTTTTGCTTGACTTTTCCAGGATCTTGTCAGCTCCGAGGCCAGAGATGTATTCATGGAGATGAGAATTGACCGCTTTTGTTTAAATCATTCCTTCAATTTTGTTTCAACATCTGTGACACAGCACAATGAAAGGGATGGTGTCTGGCGCCTCTACAAACTTATATGCTCAGCACAGAAGATACGCTTATGAATAAAAAGTCTAAGTACATCAAGGTCAAATTAATTATATTGAACAATATATGACATATATTTAATTTTACTGCATCTGTAACTTCCAGTTTCTTATATTAAAGTATGAAATGGTTTTAATAATCTCTGTTATCTTACTCGCATAAAATGTTTCACGGCTCTACATACCAAATAGTTTTCATACTTCTCTACCAAAACATATCAGCTGCCTTTGTCAGAAAATCTACCTTCCAACATGTGTGCTATGTGAAGATTCAGATAAGCCTGCACATTCACACAGTCTGATAAGAATCATCACTGGATGCATTTGATAGCTAAGGATGCAATGTTTCTTCATGCAGACAATGAAGACTGATCAGACTGCATAGATGCACAGGCTGATTTGAGCTTTCCTTGGGTACACATAGCAGAAAGTATATGTGGCATGTTGTGCCTCATATATATGTGTACATATGATGAGCAACGTGGGGAAAAGGAATAGCAAAGGTGCAAATTAGCGTGCACATCTGTGCAGTCTCATCTGGGCATTCTCTGTTCGTTGACATACTACAATATACATTAAGTCTGCAAGTGGGCAAAGAAAGCCCTGATCAGCCTGTGCTTATGCGCAGGCTGATCTGGGCTTGCTTTGTCTGCAAATTGCATAAGGGCCCTTTTTGTGTGTTGCACATCTATTGGAACCACTTTGCCTTGAATGGGATTCCAGAATTTACCACACTTATCAGATTCAACATTCTATGCCACTCCAGCACCTTTTAAAACACATCAGCAGCAAGTAAAATAGAGTTGTTAGAAATTAAAGAGTCCCAATATTAGGGTAACTGTGGTCTTTTTTTATTATTATTTACGAGGGCTTCAGACATTGTCAACATAAATACATTGAGAAGATCCATGTAACTGCATTTCGACAAAAATCAAAAGAGGTGATTCACTTGGAAATGCAGAAAAGAGTTCCTCTTATGTGGAGATTGAAGGCATAGACCACATAGTTCCAAATAAATCACTGTTTTTAATAAAAAAAACAACATCAACAAAAAACAAAATGGAGTTTTCTCATTTCTCCATGAAAATATATGTTGCAAGCACTCATTAAAAGTGCCTTAGTGAGAAGCACTTCTCATGTGTACCCATAACTTTTTTAAAGGCACTTCTAATGAGTACCCACAACATAAATACATGTACATAACAATCGCCACTGCCTCTATGTGCCTCGGGTGCCTGGTAGCATTAAAAATCCACACAACAACAACTCACCTGACCATATAATTTTCTCTGCTTATGAATATGAAAATGCCAACAATAGTTGACATTTTCATATTTATTAGCAGTGAAATTTTCATGCTCAGCTATAATTAGGAAGAAAGAATGTTCAATTGTAGGTAGTTTGAGATTTATTAGCAAGACAAAATTCATGCTTAGAGGAATTGAACACAAAAATGTTTTTTAACCTGGGGGGCTTTATGTCTCAGAGAACCACTGGATACTGTGGAATGTAAGTAAAGTGAGTGAAGACCCTAATGAGAGTGTATTGATCTGAACTGGTGCATTTTACAGTATATGCCGACCCTTTCTGCATGATGCAGCTGAATTTACTATAGATATGAATTTCATTTTGTGGGCTTTATTGATGTGTAAATGTGGGCGAATCACTCACCAAAAGGGCTTACACTGATAAAATCCACAGAAATAAAATTCATTTCTAATAATTTCAACTATGTCATATTTACCTAAAAATTATGGGTAAAATAGCTCCTTGTAGAAATTTTCAGAAATAAATAGTTCCTGGATTCCTGCTCATTGGACGTATCAAAGTATAATTCCTGTTTTCAAATTGCTCTTTGCCAATCAAATTGTGCTAAATAATTGTAAACCTCTTGCGTTGGAATAGTAGAAGACCGTCCACTGATAATACTAATGTGTAAGTAAAATCCGAGTCCTTGCTGGATGTAATGATGATGATTTGGTGTTTTACATCTCTTTCAATATTATTTAAGTCATCTGAGATGATAAAGGGGTGATAGTGAAAGGCTCTGCGCAGTGAAGAATTGTACTGTCAGGAATCACTCTGCCTCAAGTGGGATTCCAAACAGAGATCTCCTGCTCTCAAGTCAGGAGTGCCAACTCTTCAGTTACATGAATGTTTCTTTAAGTCAAAAGAAATAGCTCTAGATAAGTTTTTTTTTCATCAAAGAGTATTGATATTTCTTCAAGAAAACATATATTTAGGTTATTCACAAGAAGCGCCTTGGCAAGGCATTTCTTATTTATTTCCACAAGTTTTACATATTGTTTACAGAGAATAGAATAAAATAATTATCTATCTACAGTTAAGGCCTTCATTCAATATCGAGAAAATATTTATTTTTCCTGAACACATGAGCCAGCACAAAAATTTTATATACTGTGTCATGACCAAATGGACTGTGTCAAATAAAATTGTATCTTATAGCATACCCAGTCAGCATTCTATGTAAATCTATATCGGGCCGTCATCGGCCCGTCAGGGTAGCTGACGGGCCGATGACGGCCCGATGTAGATTTACGTAGAATGCTAGCTGGGATATGCGAATGGTGATGGATCAAGTGAGTATGCCCATTAGTGCAGTCTCACCAGAGCCCTTGTTGTTCCCTCATACAAGGATCGTTTATAAGAAAATCCTCCATCCTTGTAAATTTCATATCACATGTTTAAAGACACTTGTTTTGCTTGACATGGCTCAAATTATCCTTATTGCATCATGTGAACAACAAGGCCCAGCCTAGTCTGCAAAGATCAGTGGCCTCACTAGCTCCTAGTCTGCACAGATCAGTGACTTCACTATCTCATAGGCCAAAAAAAGACACTTTTTCCCCAATCAAAACATACCGATATTTTTCTTACTTCTTTTGATTGTGTTGGGGTTTAACGAAACGTCAAGCCTTGTGGGTCATTTTGTGTCGTCTCCCAGAGAAAGGGAGAAAAGAGATAGTAGAGGAGATAAAAGAGAGGGACAGGGAAGAAAGAGTAACAGGAATAAAAGGGAAGAAACAGAAGAAATAAAAGCATTCTCCCTCTACCCTTACCTGCTACAAGGTCTTGCCCAACGCCTGGACCCAGTTGTTCAAAGCTAACGACATCGTTAGTTAACGATTCGTTAAAATTTACATTGAGTGATACGCAAATATGCTGAAATTTTTTGCTGAAAACATGTGAGTAGCTTTTGCAAAAGCTACTCACATTTTTTCAGCAAATATCAGAATATTGTGTATTGATTCCACTAAAACAGTTAACGAAGTGACCCTTAACGAGCTTGTTAAGCAAAGACGCTTTGAACAATGGGTCCTGGTGATGTAAGATACATGACACCTTCGCCACACCCAACCATCCCTTTTCTTACTTCTCTATGAAAGCATATGTCATTTGTATTCATTAGAAGAGCCTCAGTGAGGCGCTCCTGATAAGTACCCACAACATATATTGTTGAGAAATAAGAAAAATATTGACCGAATTTCTTCTCTTATCTTGAACTGTACTAGCTGCTACTTGAATAACTGATCAGACTGTGCAGTCTGACCTGGTCCATCACTGTCCACATACCAGTAAATACCCTTTCCTCATTCCAAACCATTCTGTCTTCTGTTTATGAAGTAATTGTCAAATCAACAGAAGAAATGACAATCCATTGTTAACTTTGCATCTACTCTTGAATTTTCAATTTCTTTTGCCTAAAACGTTTTTTAACCTTGGTGCCAGGAAAGAGAAAATATTAGCAGAGAAAATTACAAGCTCAGCTATGCTTAGCAAGAAAGAGTTTGCAATTGTTGGAAATTTGAGATTTATTAGCAGGACCAATTTCATGCTCAGATGACTTGAGCATGAAAAAACCTCTTGGCCCGGTCAGTTCTATCTTTTCTGTGTCTAATATCTGATCATAATGCTAGATAGGAGGGGTATTAAGACAATGTCTGCTTAAAGAGAAACATACACTGTTTGGTCAAAAAATTATGAAAGAAAGGTTCACATATCAGGAAGCAACTGGGTTTTGAAATATCTAGATTAATTGTGTTGATGTTTTATGGCCCAGTGGACTCTTAGGGTCATATCCAGCCGGTCAGTTTACCTAACCACACTTTTCCTGGGCAGGCTTAGTCCTCTAAACAGTTAACCAGTATCTGAGCATATTCTTTTGCCAGACACTGACAACTGCTCTTCTTGAACCAGCGGAAGGGAAAGAATGACTGTGGAAAAAAATTTCATGATCACTCTTCATGAAAGAATGTTACAGATTCTTGAAAATGCTGTCATGGAAGCTGCCAATTTTGCCAGTAAGTGATGTCATTATTAGGCTAATTACTTGTAAATGTGTTTACAAACATATCATTAAACAGCTCAGATATTCCTGTCAACTGGCAGCTTTTATTTGTGTCTAACAAAAAGTAAGTATCTAATTAAATATTCAAAATGGTTGCACCATAGGTTTCATTTGGTGGGCCTTTTCCTTTAAGAAGGATTGGAACCTTAGGCATATATATCAATGTACAACAAATGCACTCAGCCAGAGGTTATAAAACCTTTTTCTTGCTCAACTCATGAAATTTCACTTTGGTCTTAAAAACTTTTTCATGCTCAATTCAGCTGAGCATACTCAGCTGAGTCATGTTCAGCTGAATCGAGCATGAAAGAAGATTCAAAAATGTGTTGTTATAAGCAAAACCAAGTTCATGCTCAGCTGAGCTGAGCATGAAAAAAGTTTTATAACCTCGGGTCCTGATCTGTGTGATGTGTAAACTGGTTTAGACCTCTGTTGGTTGCATGCTGTTTTGTGACACATTATACAGGTTCTCTAATCCCCAGCTCACATCTTGTTCATCTAGTAAGGGACTATATTATTAATAGTTTGCTTTGAATTACAGCACAAACAGAATAGAGTTATACTCCTAATTCTTCTATGGTTTGTTCATCAAGTGACACTAGTATTTACACTATCTCCTCCTTGGCTGAGACTGTGGGTCAACAAAGATCTCAGATGTGCAGGGGAACTCTTCTCCAAACCTCCTGAAATAAAATTTCACACCACTATAGATAGAAAAAATTGGTTCCTTGTTTCTCCATAAAAAGTGTTAGCAACTCCGTAGTAAGTTAACAATTCTATGTAATCCCCATTCCCATAACATATAGTAAAACTAGGGGTATGGAGGAGTATGCATTATTAAGCAAATGTTGTATGAGTTTGCAATTTTTAAACCTTACATGTATTTCGATATATTTGTTACATCTACCAACTACATGTACATGTGTACAGCAAAATTCCATCTTAATGAGCTTAAAATTCAAATCTTCCCAATTTTCACTGTATTATTTGACAAGATATGTTTTAAGAGAAATCCAAGATTTATTTATCATCACATACTCCTCCTTAACAATACAGTACTACCAAGCAAGTCCTCTACATGTCTCTATTATACATACATATATGTCTGTTAAACAGGGTTTAGTTCTTTGTAAGACACAGTATCCTAAATTCTATCTGTGCTAGTAAGCTGTAAAATCACAGCAGAATGGCTGCCTATGAATACTGATCTTGACTACTCTACACTTCAACCATCTTATAAAGCTACCATATTTACCCTAAGTATTGGGACCCCTTATCTGTTTACCAAATTTGTCCTAAAATTAGAAAGACTCCATTCTACTACCTATAGATGTGTCTAAAATATTGCTGTATGTATGGCAAACAGTGTAGACCCTGATCAGATGCTGCATTCTATGGCATCTGATCTTGATCTACACTGTTTGCAAAGGCCTAGCTGTCTCAATACTTTGGGTTATTATGGTATTCATCATAATGCTATTTTGGTTCTGATGGAGTTATGGTAAATGTCCTAAATTTGGATCACTTTATTTCATACATTTTTTGGCAAAATTTTTGTTTTTTTTCTTAATGCAATTTCTTTCTTCACACACTTTAGTGGAATGGCGAACAGTGCAGACCCTGATTTGACTGCTCCTTCAAGAGCAGTCTGATCTGAGTCTGCATTATTTGCATAAAAAGTTTGTCAGACACTTTAGTGTACAAAAATTTAAGAATTTTACTATATCTTATGGCAATTCAACTAAATTGTCTCACCAAGGCAATTTAAATGAGTACAAGCAGGATATGCTTTGGCTTTACAAGTAACAAAAACTGGTTTCTGAAAACTGTTTTTACCCGAAGTAACCAGACAGACAGGCATAAGGAAATAGTGTAGACTGGCAAAGTGAGCATCTGATCAGGGTCTACACTTTTTGCTACTCTTTCAGCAATATTAGAGATGCCTCAAAAGGTAGTAAAATGGACCTGTTTAAATTTTAGTATTTTAAGGAGGTAAGGTTCTGAATACTTAGGGTAAATAAGTTACTCAAACTATATGCCCTTTCTAGTATTTTAGACATATGATATTTTCTGAATACACAACAACCTCTTTAAAACACTATTGCTGAGATGCAAAACAAAAAACTGTTACCTAAACAATCATGTTGCATTCAATTAAAAATGTATAGATTATAGAGGAAAGTGGCCATAAATGGGTGTAGCCGAACAAAACTGTATAGATTATATAGAAAATTGACCATAAATGGTCAATTTCTTATACAATCTATACATTTCTGTAAGACAAAATGCTTTTGGGGTCCACTTTAAACCGTCCTATATCCGAAAACATCTTATAATGAACTCATAAAGAGGTTCCAGTATATTGCTATGCCACTCCATGGACTTCAACCACAGTATTACACAGTGACTGTCCTAAACTAACCTTGTATTCTAGACTTGAGGGCAGTGAAACTGACAGATGGGTCTTCTGACTCTGTCGTCAAATTGTCTGACACTGCATCTTTGTTTACTTCAAATTTAATCCATTTGTAGCCATCACACTTCTTTGCCCCTGGGCAGCTCTGTATCAGATTCTGTACGACAGGATGGGACAGACCAAAGAAATCGGGACCTTTGCCCATTGTTTCAACTATGTTCATACCTCTGTAAAATAAAGACACGAACAGTTATTCAACTCTGTGCTTTACTTTCTAAAAGGTAATCACAGGTGCCATAGCCCTCAGTCTTTTGGTACTCACTTGGAAAGATGTTATTTATTTGGCATTTTATTTGAAATGAAAAAAGCTTGTTCTGACTGACCATATCTTTTTAACAGTAACCATTGACCTTTTCTATTTCTGCACTTTCTTCTCAAATATTGACTCTAAACTAAAGCCTACAGTCAACATTTGATCTAACCTACATGTATGCAATTTCTTTAGTAAAGTGAATTTTTTTAATCTTTTTAAATCTTTATATAATAAAATAGTTTTTGCTTTTCCCCACCAAGTTTTAAATATTGAATTTCATTACAATACTGTCAATATTTTGGGAATTTTGAATGAGAGGAACTTGTTGAAGCCTATTTCCAATCCACCTGCCTGTTAATTTTAGGATAATTGCAGCCATTCTTACTAATAAAGGGAAACAATTGAAAACCTTTTTTTAACCAATGAATAAATAAAATGTTTGATGCATGGATACTAGGGTCGTGCAAAAAGTTCTGTCACTAATAGGCTTATTTAGTTTTTATCCCAGGTATATTTTAAAATGCTTCACTGCACTTGAATGGTGTGTTGAATAGCTAAAGATACCCATTTATTTCGTGCAAATTGCTTTCCAACTGACCGAGTTATTTCAAACTGAAATAGATGCAGTCATATACACTGACCAATTTACTTGTTACATTGGAACATGGACCAGAAGACTGAAATTCCTAGCTATATTAAATGCCACATTTGGCTTAATATAGATTCAAAGCAGATATTTAATGAATTGTGTGGTATATATGGACCTCAGACCATTTCAATGCACACAGTTTTTAGGTGAGTTAAAGATTTTAAAGCTGGGAAATTTTCTGTTAAGATGATACCCATCCTGGAAGGCCCAAAATCTCTGTTACCAAAGCTAACATCGCTGCTGCAAAGATTGTGGTCGAACAGGATGCGCGATTGTCTGTCAAAAATATAGCTAGTTGTACTGGCATATCAGAAGGCAGTGTGCAAACAATTCTGAAAAAGCGTTTGGACCTGAGAAAGGTTTGCGCTAGGTGGGTACCTCATTTGCTCACTGAGGAGCAAAAGACACAACGACTTAAATGCGCCCGGCAACTTTTGAAAACATACAGCTGTAATATAGGCTGTAATAGTTGGGTTATTTCTAACTTGCTAACAGGTGATGAAACCTAGGTGCACATGTTTGAGCCACAAAGAAGGGCTGATAATAAGCAATGGAAGCAAAAAGATAAAAAAATGCCCATTCATTGCCAAGAGAACTATAAAAAGAAAAAGATGTATGCAATTTTCTTTAATTCAAGTGGGCCAGTCGTTCAAGTGCCTTGTCCATCTGGTCAAACAGTCTCTGGCCTGTTCTGCAAAAATTCTGTACTGAAGAAAGTGAAAGAGTTTTACAATAAGAAATGACCAAGCAAAGGATGGTCAGGAGTCCACCTTTTACATGACAACGGCTCCTCTCATAAGTGTGAGGTTGTTAAGTCTTTTTTGGCTTCTGAAAAGGTGAAAGTTTTAAACCATCAACCTTATTCACCTGACCTGAGTCCCTGTGACTTCTTTTTATTTCCAAGGCTTAAGAAAATGCTTTCTGGAAATAAGTATACGTCTAGAAGTTCTCTTGGAAGCGATATTTATCAGTGTCTCCAACAGATAACAAAAGAAGATTATTTATCTGCTTTTTTCATATGCTTTTCCAAAGATATCATGGGTTCTAACCCACTCCTATATAGCTGCAGATGTACAGGACATCATTTATAACTATTTACTTGAAACATCCAGAAGTTTGTTATAAAGACAACTTTCTTTCCCAAGTGTCTGTATCTGCAAACAGAACTTAAATGTTCTGACAGGAAAATCTGTCGATTAACATGTAATGGCTACAAAGAAACCAAGTCTCTGTGCATAGCTCTACATATGGTGAGTGTCCAAATAATGAAACGCATGTTGAGAATACACATCAGTGCTTCAAGGAGATGCATCTAATGAGTATCCATAACCTTGTTTTCATGGACAAATAAGAAAAACTATCAACAGTTTTCAGTGATGTGCATCACACTAGAAGGGCCCTTATGCAATTTGCAGACAATGCAGGCCCTGATCATCCTGCACATTTGTGCAGACTGATCTGGGCTTTTGTTGTCCTCTTACAGAATTAATGGATACTGTAGTATATGTCAACAGAGAATTTCCACATCAGACTGCACAGATGCACACATCTGGCCCTTCACAGTTAATATAAGAAATAAAGGCCATTTTTCCCATGTTGCGCATCATATGACAACGTGACTTGTCTAGAGATATGGCTGTGTCAAGATCAAAGTTGTCAATGGAGCATACATAGGCCATGCCATGCGAAGATGTGTCTTAGGGAATGCACAAACATCGAAGGCCCAGATCAGCAAGAGCATCTGCACAGTCTGATCAGGGCCTTTGCTATCCGCTTAAAGAATCATTGGAAATTATAGAATGTGTCAATTGAGAGCGAATGCCCGGATGAGATTTTGAGCATGTGCAAGATATGTGAATCCCCACATTTTGCGAATGCTCAAAGGCACATTTTCACTAAATGTTGCCTATATATGAACAGCTTGATGCCTGCTACAGAATCTGTTTGGAAATGCTAATACATGTACATATAAAGATAGGATGGCCATTTAGTTGTATCAAAGTAACTTGGACATAACATGACTGACCTAGACTGATTTAGAGCCCTCAGCAACAGACTGTGACACTCTGACAAAAATCTGCTTTGAAATATTTCTGAGTTATCCTCTGGCACTATCTCAAACTGAAATGTAACAGCATTTATCAACCAAAAGTACCAACACACAAATTCATAAAGTTATGCACTTCCATTCTCGTATAACTTAAATCATTTACATGTTTTACAAAGCAGGCACAACAGAAGTATGCAACATTTTCAATATTGTTTTTAACTATTTTTTCAATTTTTTTTTCTAGAAAACAAGGCCTGACATTTTATGTGAATCATCTGCATGACTGACAATTCTCATGAAATGTCAAGTCCTTTTAACTAAAAAATCATGACTGACAATTCTCATGAAATGTCAAGTCCTTTTAACTAAAAAATCAACAACAAATATTTTTTTGCTCAACTAAAAATTGCCCTTTAACATTTAAGAAATTTCATTTCATCAAAACTGATCTTTCTTTCAGTACTCCCTTTCAACCTTATTTTAACCATATCGAGAAAACCTCTGTACAATGAAGTGCTGCACAGTCATGAATTAGAAGTTGCAAATAAGCAATATTTTGCAAGTTTTTAGCTGTGTACTCAGTACCAATGTTCTCAGAAGCTTCCAATGTTACAGTAGTGTCATCTGAAACATATCACAGAACAAAACACAACTGGTTTCATAGGAGCCAGAAATGGTTATCTCATCATGAAAACATACCTATATAATTTTAAACCCCACTCTTATATGGTAAAACTGGGGTTTTCTTATTTCTGCTCAAAAACATAGATGGCTACAAATTATGCTATAATAGTGAGGTGGTTCTAATGAATACCCACAAGCTATGTTTTGAGCAGAAATATGAAGAATATCAGAATTTTAGTCATTTGGTGGTGAAATTTTCAATATATACAAATAGGTGTGTTTTCATAATGCTTTCAATAATTTCACACATCATTCTGACTATTGTGACTGAGCAACAAGGACACTTGCAAACTTAATGCTTAGCATGCTTGATAAAATTATTAGCAGAAGACATTGTGAAGTACTTTTTTTTTTCCAGAAAACAGGATTTGGCATTTCATGAAAACTGTCTCACAAGGAGACAAACAATTTGCATGAAATGTCAAACCCTGTTTTCTGTGGAAAAATAAGAAAAATATCCTCAATCTGCCATCTTCATAAAATGATAAAAGTTACAAGAGTTTCACTACATTAAGAAAATGCAAGTGATCAATTAGTACATTTGCCTAGCATTTACAGGGTGTAATATCATTGAACATTTTAGAATAGGGTAAGAAAAGGTATGACTTCAAGACTTACCGAAGGCCCAGATCCACCATCTGATATTTTACAAGTATAAAGACACTGTTTGTCTGGATTGTGTAAACTAGCATAGATACGAGTGCTGCAGTAGCCAACAGGAAATATGCTATTGGATGTATGAAAACCTGGTCGGTCTGGGACTATCTGAAAGCAAAACATGACTGTTTCTTTTTATGTTGTTGTGTTGAGGTTTTACGGCCCAGTCAACCCAATGGGGTCATGTCAAGCGCGGTCAGTTTACCTAACCACACGTTTACTGGGCAGGCTTAGTCCTCCAAGCGGTTAACCAGTATTGTGCACATTCTTTCGCCAGAAACTGACAACTGCCCTTCTTGAATCAGCGGAAGGGAGAGAATGACCGTAGAAAATATTTCATGATCAATCTCCACGAAAGAATGTTGCCGACCTCGGCGGGGGTCGAACCCGCGACCTCCTGGTCTCCAGTCGGACGCGCATCCAACTGCGCCACCGAGGCCGGCTGTTTCTTTTTATTACCACCAGATTCATCAAATGGAAATAAAGAATCAGAAGGCAAAACATAAATGCTTTTTTTTCCCCTGATGACCAGCTTATCGCTAGAGTTTCAAAAAATGGAAATAACGACTCAGATTTTATTTATTTTATTTTATTTATTTTTTTTTTTTTTTTTGCAAAAAATTGAATAAAATAGTGATATTATGCATAACAAAACATACCATAATTACATGTACTCTCAATATTTGGTCAGAGAAGCCTCAAACACAGTGTAGATGTAGATCAAAGTGATCCTAAATAAGTAGTTTGATCAGGGTCTACACTGTATGCATCATAACATTCAAGACACAGTATCAGTCAAATGGACATGTCCACATTGTAGGATAAGTATGGGTCAACCATCAGAACATTTTAGACATATCATCAGCATCAGCACTGAAGTATGTGGATTGGTGATGGCATGCAATCAACTATGTCCATCTTGTATTATTTTATAAAACTCACTGTCATATTTGTTGTTTGTTTGTTTGTGTTGAGGTTTTACGGCCCAGTCAACCCAACGGGGTCATATCGAGCGCGATCAGTTTACCTAACCACACATTTAATGGGCAGGCTTAGTCCTCTAAGCGGTTAACCAGTATTGTGCACATTCTTTCGCTAGAAACTGACAACTGTCCTTCTTGAATCAGTGGAAGGGAGAGAATGACCAAAGAAAATATTTCATGATCAATTTCCACGAAAGAATGTTACCGACCTCGGCAGGGGTTGAACCCACGACCTCCTTTAGTCGGATGGGGCATCCAACTGAGCCACTGAGGCTGGCTCAATCATATTTGTTGTTATATTTTTAATCCGCAATTAGCATGTTTCAAAATATTACTGTTAAGCTGTTGGGAAGTTCTGTATACAAGATCAAGGGAAGCAGAGCTTTAAAAATATTAACCCATTTATGCCCAGTTGACTCTTTTACATTAACTATTAGGACTGGTTCATTTCCAGTATAAGGACTGTCTGGTTAGTTTTGCAATTCATGTCCTTAATGCAATTATAATAGACCCTGTTCAGATGCCACATTTGGTGGCATCTGATCAGGGTCTACACTGTTTGCCAATGTCCTTTTTATGGGACACTAGGGGGTAAATGGGTTGAACCTCATGTTTTAATTTGGAATGCTTTTCCACTTCTATACTTCTTATGTGAACACCATATGTCCAGATAAACTTGACTGTGCACACCTGGTCCTATCATGGTTTAGAAAATAGAGTAGACAAGGGCCTCTGGTATAACTGGGCCAATACCAAAACTGAGGTCTAATGGGTAACCCATAACATGTATTTTCATGGAGAAATTAGAAAAATATTTATGTGGTTACCCTTTTTATCTGGTGCTATGGAAAAATGAAGGCCCTGACTTGACCATGGGGCTCAGAGAGCCCACCGTCATCACTGTTCAGACATGAGCCAAACCAAACACAATTACCTTTAAGTGGGTTTCATACACTTCGTAAATTTACTACCAATTTATACAAGGGAAACAATGTTGGTGGCTTCCTGTTTGCTCTATTGGCCACCAAACCCCTCTAAACAGGGTCTATTCTATAAGGAAAGAATTTGCTTCCAAATGGAACAATTCTTTCTTTTTAGAGAAGACCCCTTTTTAGGAAGACAGCGAAAACAATTTTGACAAAGTTGCCTCCCCTAAAAGTGTATATATTCCCCTTAAGCATCTGTAAAATGTGCAGATTCAAATCATCCTGCACATATGCACTATCTCAGCAGGGTCTTTACCATCATTTTAGAGATCCTACAATATTGACTGTTTCTGTAAGCAGACAGCAAAGACCTGGATCAGACCAGATATCTACATTGGCTGATCTGGACCAGCACTCTCCATATGCCTTGAAAATGCATTTTCACTCGGTGTAGCTGGTGCATATTAACACTTAGTATTCTGGGTAATTTGTTTGTGTTGAGGTTTTACGGCCCAGTCAACCAAATGGGGTCATGCTGAGTGCAGTCAGTTTACCTAACCACACGTTTACCTGGCAGGCTTAGTCCTCTAAGCGGTTAACCAGTATTGTGCACATTCTTTTGCCAGAAACTGACAACTGCCCTTCTTGAATCAGCGGAAGGGAGAAAATGACCATAGAAAATGTTAAATTTTCGACAGATGACATTTTGAAATATTTTTCTTATTTTTCCCAGAAAACAGGATTTGGTATCTCATGCAAATTATTTCCAATGGAGATGATTTGCATGAAATGTCAAATGCAAATTTTCACAATGGATACAATTTGCATGAAATATCAAATCCTGTTTTCTGGGAAAAAATAAGAAAAATATCAACAATTTGTTGTCAGCTAAACTAGCCAAGAGAGTGGTAAAGGTTAAACCCTCAATTTATCTGATATATCTCAAGGACAGCAAACTGTCATATCAAAGATGTAAATTCAGACTGACAATTTTGTTTGTGTTGAGGTTTTATGGCCCAGTCAACCCAATGGGGTCATGTCAAGTGCGGTCAGTTTACCTAACCACACGTTTACTGGGCAGGCTTAGTCCTCTAAACGGTTAACCAGTATTGTGCACATTCTTTCGCCAGAAACTGGCAACGGCCCTTCTTGAATCAGCAGAAGGGAGAGAATGAACGTAGAAATCAATCTCCATGAAAGAATGTTGCCGACCTCGGCGGGGGTTGAACCCACGACCTCCTGGTCTCCAGTCGGATGGCGCATCCAACTGAGCCACTGAGGTCTTCAGACTGACAATACAGCAATTACTAACCTCACCAATGCTATGTAATGTCAGGTCACCAAGTCTAAGAGGGAATATTGGACGTCCTGTGAGGTCTAGTGGTATAGCAGGTACCAGAACTTTTCCTCCATGAGCGGATCTGTTTTTCTTTGGCTTTGGTTTCATCGAAGCTATTAATAAAATTTTCAGTGACCATTACTGATGAGAATACCAGAAAATCAAAATTTAAAATATATTAACTTGATGTTCTAAACACATACAATTTTCTGTAATAAAATGATTTTTTTTCTTCCAGATATCCTTTTTTATCCAGGCCTTGAGGTTAACAATAGCTGGCATTTTCATATTTATTAGCAGAGAAAATTTCATGCTCAGCTATGTTTAACAAGAAAGAATCTGCAATTGTTAGTTTTTGATTGATTGTGTTGGGGTTTAACGACACGTCAACCCTTGAGGGTTCTTTTGTGTCGTCTCCCAGAGAAAGGGAGAAAAGAGATAGAAGAGAGAGTAGAGGAGATGAAAGAGAGGGACAGGGAAGAAAGAGGAATAGGAATGAAAGTGAAGAAACAGAAGAAATAAAAACATTCCCCCTCTACCCTTACCCACTACAAGGATAGCAGGCCTTGCCCAACTGTAAGCCAATATCAGTTGGACGCCCCAGTGATGTAAGATACACAGCACCTTCGCACCACCCGACCAGCCCCAGCAATTGTTAGTAATTTGAGATTTATCAGCAGGACAAATTTCTCAGTTGAGCTGAGCATGAAAAAAGTTTTATAACCTTGAGGCCAGAGCTATGAATGATACCTTTCGGCAAAGGACCATGAGCATCTGCATTCACCCAATGGTTAAAAAATCTATACATTATGATATCAAATTCAGTGTGCTGGGTGCTTAAACATTTTTGTATATGGAACATGCCATGCCAAAACATGTCTTCTGGCATATGTGGACAGGGAAGGCCCAGATCAGCCTGCGTAGATGTGCAGTCTGATCAGAGCCTTTACTGTCTACTAACAGAATCATTGGACATTATAGAATGTATCAATGGAGAGTTAATGCCTGGATTAGACTTTGCGTATGCGTGAGATGAATCTGAATTTGTGTATTCTGGGCATGTTCTAAGACACATTTTTGCTTGACACAGCCCAAATAATTTCCTCAGCAGCACTAAACCCCAAGTGTCTTTAAGTTATACCGAATTTTTTATTCTGACAGACCGATTTCAGCAAATAGTATAGACCCAGTGCAAACTGCAGTTTGATCAGGGACTACATTGTTTGTTATCCAGTTAACATATTTTTGAAACATGAGCTGGTAATTAAGATAATACACCTTGATGGAAAATAACTCTAATATGGATATATTCACCTCACTTCTCAACAGGGCCTATTTTTTAAGAACAGACTTTGCTTCCATAGGGAGAAAATTCTGTCCTTTAATAGTAGCCCAAGGTTTCAAATACTAGGGAGGAGACTTCCTGTCTACAAAAGTTGTCTCCCTTGAGAAAATTATTTAGTGGATGCATTTTGGCTATATTAAACAGCTGTTTAGTTTTTTGCTACATATGGTACTCGTAAGGTGTTACAATTAATCTGACAAAGAGGGGGAGTTGATTGTTCTTACAATCTCTTTTAACCCTTCTCTTGCTGAACAGCACGACAGCAAACAGTGTAGATCCAGATCAGTTGGCTTCTGAAGAAGTCAACTGATCTGGATCTGCACTGTTTGTCAATAAGTATATGAATTTCTATCAAAAGCCCGGATCAAGTAATCTGATTGGCTGGAAATTAGAAGTGGGAGTGGCATTTTAACTTATTCAGCATGACAAGGGTTAAGAAGTCAATTCATTAATAAGTGTGTCCAACGGGAACTGCAAAGCAGTTCCCTGAACTGCGGAGCGGTTCGGTGTGCAGACACACTACTATAGACTACCTATGTGACCAGTGATGTGTGTGACCAAAAATGTGATGGTCCAACAAACGCTTGGGTGGTTCTGTGCTTATCCTGATAAACAATAAGAGTTCCGTGATTTGGCAGAGACTATTGACACGGCGGCCGTGCCTATAATAGCAACAAAACAGCCAATAACGCCAAGCATTCCAATTGCAAGGGGTCGAATCACAAGACTTATGAAGTCAGCCTACAAAATTTGCAATCGCGGTCATTTTGAATTTTATCTCTACTTCGAATTTTATTTCTATCCATTCTCCGTCTATTTACAAGCTGAGCATGATTGGTTTTGTGCATAAGGTACACTTTGATGTAGATTTTTAGATAACACATAGACTTTACACTCTTTTCATGTGATAATCTTAAACAACTTCGAGGTAAGGGAATGATAGTATATTGTCATTGTACCTGTCATTGGCATACACTAGTTTTCGGTATTCGGAGAGCATGGCCCCTGCCCATCGTGGCCCGCAAAACAGATGGGCTGCTAAAGCCTCCATGGCAGAGCTGCTAGTAACTAAGCAGGACTCGAATTCATGGTATCGGGTCGGGTAAAAGTCCCACAAATTTGGAGGCAATATCTCTGAACTACTGAAATAGTGTTGGCTTGGACATTATATCATAATTCACGCAGTGGATTAGAAGTCAAGTGTGGTCTGAAATCAAATTCAGTTTGATCTGGCCAACCCACCCATGAAACATGTGATGATAATTTGGATGCACGGATATAGGTAGCACCTATTAAAATTCATATTATTTCTATTTGTGTGGCATATGGGACAGTCTCATGTATTGTGGATCACTTACAAAACACACGAACAAGGGCAAAGTCAACAATACAAAAAGGAAAGGATAAAGCCATTTGTTCATGGCCTTTGCTTTTTGCATATGACTCTGTTAGAACATTATATTCAAATTCAAAACATGAAAGTGTAAATAATTCATAAATATATATGCACCTATCAGATCTCTCATTGTTTTTTTCTTCTCTCCAAGCTGACTTGGTAAAACTTTCTTCTTAACCTTCAGCTTCATTCCTGGACGTTTCAAATAAAAAATAAAACATTGTTTTATCGATTTAGCAAAATTTAGGACAGCAAAAACAATATGACCTATTCCTTGGCTTTCCCATTAACCGTTGTCCTGCTGAACTGGGATATACACTGCCTTTGCAAACAGTGTGGATCCAGTTCGAAGCCAACTGATCTGGATCTGCACTGATTGCCATTTAGTATGTGAATTTATATCAACAATCTGGATCAAGTAATCTGATTAGCTGAAAATTTGAAAAGGGTGTGGCATCTTAATTCATTCAGTAGAACATGGATATTTTTTTTGAGTTTGGTCTGAGGAAATGACATTCAGGGGCAACAAATTTATAAATGAGTCAGCCCATGACAAAACCTACAATAAGACCTGAGTGACCAGCAAAGACTCAGATAAGCCAGTACATCCACTCAGTATGGCAATGCTTCTTGCTAATCCCTCTTTTGATAGCCTTGAGACTGTAGAAGGCACATGTAATCAGCAAAGACTCTCAGATTGTGCGGATACACAGGCTGATCTGAGTCTTCTCTGGTTGCATAAGTTTCATTGTAGGAATTGTCATGTGCTGGCTCAGATGTCTTAGTTTACCTAGGAAATCTGAAAATATGGCTTGGTATTTCAGACTGTACAACTGAATTATGTTTTAAATTTATGTTTTAAACAGGGTCTTCTGAGTGTATTTCCCTCTAGCAAACTAAAACTGGCTTGCAGCAACAAAATATCAGGGCCCAGTTGTTAAAAAACTAATGATGATTAGTTGCATGAAGATATCCTGACTGGTTACAGAGAATGAAGCATATAAGAATGTTGACGAACAGACAGTTGGAAAAATTAATCAAAGGGGGCATAACTTGGAAAATAAGAAAATGGGAACAACCATTCGTTGTGACCTAATACATATTCCTATAAAATTGCATGAAGATATCCCTAACACTTACTGAGTTATGGTGCGTACAAGAATGTTTGGAAAAAATTAATCAATGAGGCATAACTTGGAAACTAAGAAATAGGGAACAATCATTCCTGCGTGCAACACATCATCCTGACCTAATACATATTCCGAAGATATCCTGAACGTTTACTGAGTTATGAAGCATAAAAGACTGTTGATGGACGGACAGCGCCATAATACATCTGTTTTTTTCATAACGGGCATATAAAAAGGACTCTACTTTACAGTGTTGTCTTCTATGATTTTGAATAGCACTTTTATGGTCAATACATGTACTTGCTGCAGCCATACAATCTTTCAGTCATATTACGACCCAATCTGAATGTAAGAGGGAGCTCAATGCTCATTTTTAAAGTGCTACCTCACTGACATATCATGCCTTATATACTTGACACAATATTCAACCAGTCACATTATGATGACACTTGGCTGACCAGTTCTGATTCCTAGCTGTACTTTCTCAATTCTGAGTGTCAAGAGAAAAAGCAGCTAGTACCATTTTTAAAGTCTTTGATATGACTTAGCTGGGGATCAAACCCACAACCTCCCAGTCACAAAGCAGATGCCAGTTGAGCTGCTGAGCCTGTAAATATGCTGTTATGTGCATAGGCTTGGTGCACATACCGTTTTTATTCTAATATACACCCAAAGGCATTGCAATTCATTACTGCTAAAATGACAGTATCCAGTCAGAATTTGGGCTAAACTAAGATATTTTGATGGCCTTAAGTCAATTTTGCATGTGTTTGGTAATGCTTTTCTCCTAGAAAAGTAAGAGAGGGCATTTATTAGAGACAGGGCTTATATTAGAATAAATACAGTATTTTATCCACCTGCAACTGATAATGTACCAGTCATTAAAAACATGGTATGGACAGTCTTGCTGCTTAGATTTCTTCAAAGGTATAAATAACTGGAGGTTTAGGACACAATGGCTGCCATCTTGGATTTCCGATCAGAACGATTTTAGCTATTTTTGATCTGCAAGTTTCCCCGATACTTCCTACCAACTGACCTTTCAGTTCAGGAGAAGAAGCGCAAAATAGATTTTCTAGATGGAGAAAATGGCGGCCATTTTGGATTTCCGGTCAACAATTTTAGCTACTTTAATCTGCAAGTCACCCAGATCCCTCCTACCAGGTTATGAGTCAATTGGCCCAGGGTTGTAGGATGAGTAGACTTTTAAAGAAAATTGTTGATGCCACATGACAGACAATGGATGACAGACACTGACTGACCACTATAGCTCACCTTGAGCACTTCATGCTCAGGTGAGCTATAATGCTCTTTCTCTAGCATAGCTATTTATGCAGTTTACTCTCATATCAATACTTCACCTGTTACAGTGTCTTCAGGAGGACTTCTTAAGATACCAGCTGTTAGAGGCCTGGCAGGAGTTGGGGGGCCCTCACCTACAGACTGATAGTGTAACAGTTTACGAAGGAGGAATCTGAAATAAGAAGAAGAAAATAAAAAAAAAATGACAACATCGCAAGATACAACTCAGATAAGACCTGTTTTCAATTAAAATTTGTGCAAATCTTCTTTTTAGTTTTCTCCACAGAAACATATGAGCCACATCACAAAAAAAGCTCTTAGTCTTTCCATGGATTCAAGTTTCTTTGCACATGCACTGCCCCTTATCGAGGACACATGTCTAGTTCTTTGGTTAATGTTTCTGCTTTCTACCACTTACGTAAGCTAACACATCATGAAAACATGCCTATATAATTCTGACCCCTTTAAACCCCACTTTTATATAGTAAAACTGGGGTTTATAGGGGTATACATTATTTCTCTTATTTCTGCTTAAAACATATATTGTGGGTACTTGTTAGAACCACCGATCTGGAGCTATGATGAAAAAAATGCACTATCCATTTCCATCTGGGTGTTTGTGAAGTGGATCATCCATTCTTTTAATTTGGAAGCATCCATTTCTGCAAATACTGTAGGAGTAAAGTGATTCTATCCTACATAGTGGTTGTCAGTATTATACCTCCTGATAAAGGGAGTACCGGTATATGGAAGGTATATTTTGTATTTCTGCAGAATGTTTTGTGTCAAAATAATGAAATTTGCCTTGAACTATTATCTCAGTTAGCCAAAGATAAGAAACAAAAAAGAAGGACAAACACCACAGCTACAGTTAAGAAGGTTTGTTACAAGCAAGTCCCATCTGGATCAACATGGTTTACATAGATACTCATGTTTGTTTGCAAGGCTGAAAATGTTATAAGCACAAAAAATGTTTGAACTTTATAACAAAATTGTCTCTTTTTTAACAATGTAATTTCTCAATTCTCCCTATGCTGCAGTATGTTGTGGGATGGGATTCATGTCATGACATACTTCACTATCCTGTATGCATGCTTGTCAAAAAACAGCATACAGTTTCTGTATATTATTATTATAAATTGCCCTATATGAACCAGGGCTCTAGAAAACAGGAAAATAGCCGATCTAAACCGAAAATAAGAATCCCAGACTGGTTTTAAACACCGAAAAACGCTAATAATTCGGTCCAACAGGGTCGTGCCTTGGACCCAATATTTCCCTCAACCAACCAATTTTCACGAATCAATGATGTCTGAAAAATCACAAGCCGTCAAATCTTCACAAACTGATGATGTGCGCGCACCTTTTAAATGTGATATTATGGTATTTAAACGGCTCTAACCAGTCATTTGACATGTATATTGGAGAGGTCAGATGAATAACGGCAACTTACCGCACCACAAATTAATTACATCATTATCCAAACATTGTCAAAAAATCAACACTTCACTGTCCTTTTTTGCTGTAAACAAACTATTAACATGAATCATCAGAAATGGCAGTCTGTTAATTAATCCGTATGTGTGACATGTGTAAATGCACTGCGACTGCAAAACACCAGGTGCAGTCGGCATGTCCAAAAGATCAAAGAGTGCTTTAATCCCAACTGAGAGTGATTAAAAAATGCACAGCTTGAACGCACCTGTTTTCTTCTTCTATTTTTTTTTTTTGTTCAACACAATTTGCATTTTGTTGGTCCCAGATTTGATAAATTAATTCCGTCTGACAACGGCGTCTGATCTGGGTCTTACTGTTTTTTTTTTTTTTGCTTGGGTAGATTTCACAGTAAAAATAAGTAATGCACAACTTGCGTCACCAGACAAAGATTGGTCAGTGCTTAAAATTGAAGTAGTCTGGCCAGATCTCTTTGCGCTTACACACAAGATAGGAACCAGTTGTCTATAAATAGTTATCTAGGAAAACCCTGCAGTCAATTCATTATAGCGGTGGAATAACAACAAAATCGTCTTTTACATATTTATTGATGACACCAAAGTGTAGAAACTTTACTGACCAACTATAAACTCATTAAAGCAGCATTAAACATACGGTAAGTATGTGCATTTAAAGCATGAAATTACTTATTTCAATTATTATTAAAAAGGATTTATAGGACTTTGCCAATTGTCATTAGTTTTCGTGACAGGTGATATTATAATAACACCATGGAAACTGGCCCGTTGATGACATCATCGTCATCGTCTGGACCGATTAAGATTTCAGAATTTCTAGAGCCCTGATATGAACATATACATATGTACAATATATACTTACATACGTAGTCATATTAAGGAGGAGGATTTGATAGTAATTTTGGGATCATTTTCTCTAGTTCTCCATAAAAGCATGTTGTGGGTATTCATTAAAGTGCATCATCAAGACACTTCTAAATGAGTACCCACAACAAATGTCTTTACTGAGGAAGAAAAATTAACACACATTTGTCACCAAATACTCCTCCTTTACCACTGATCTGAATTATCAGTCAAGGCTGTAATAGCTGTCAGTATGATACATGTATCATGTACCATGCAAACATTGGCCTGGTTCTCTACCACCATAATAACCACAAATATCTGGTTACTGTAACCCTTTACTATACTTATCCTAAAACTTGAACCAGTCCATCTGACTATTTAACAGACCTGTTACTGATTACATACAAATGTGTTCAATTACAATTACAATTACTTTGTATTTTCATGATTACAGATTACAATTACAATTATATCTTTCCAGAATGTAATCAATTATAATTACAATTACATTGCAATGTAATTGATTACAATTACAATTACTTTCTTGTTGTTCTGTGTTTAAAAAAATTCTAGTTTAAATTAATAATCTGTTTTATTGTTCTTTCAAAGCTTTATGCATGGCATGCTATATCTTCTGACAAGATGTTATTCATATTCTTTATACACTGCAGCGCCGTTATAACGCGGTCGCATATAACGCGGAAACCGTTATAACGCGGTTGGGCCGTGGCTCCCGTTTTTTTTTTCCCCCAACCAGTTTGAAAGTGTTGCCCTTTTTCCGCGGAACGCGGCAGTCTAAAAATCGCCAGCCGTGAACATATACTCGCTGATTTACTCATTCTTTTTTACCAAACCTTTCATCAGTTTTTGTTGTCTTTAGGCTATTTCAGATAACGTCCGCGCACCATTTAAAAGCCATACTACGGTAACTGGCACAGGGCTAAACGATAATTTTCATGTATTGTAAGAGAAATAAGAGAAATAATAAGAGTAACTTACGCAACACAAATTAATTACATCATTATCCTAACACAGTCATAAATCAACACTTCACTGTCCTTTTTGCTGTAATGGTAGTCTGATAATTAATCCGTTTGTGTGACATGTGTGAATGCACTGCCACAGCCCATGGCTCCAGATTAGGTGTCTTTTTTTTTTTCTTTCTTTTTTTTTTTTTTTTTAATTAAAAGACTTATTTTTTTTTTATTTCTCCATGAAATTGTAGGTTTTGGGTACTCTCTGGAAGTGCCTCGGCAAGCTTCCAAGGAGTATCCACAACCAACGTTTACGTGAAGAAATAAGAAATTTAATATGTGGAGACTCCTCTAGTCTGGAGCTGTGGATAGACCCTCTTATCTGGAGCTATGACAGTCGGCATGTCCAAATAGATCAAAGAAACGGGTCAAGTGTGAATACACTGAGACAGTTCATAGCTCCAGATAAGGCGTCGTTTTTTTTAGTTAAAAAGTACTGCTACCCTTGTTTAACGGAAATAGGCTGCTGGGAAACGAGATGTACTTTCTGGACAAATATGAAACAAAGACTGGTCAGTGCTTTTTATAAAAAAAATATCTGAGATTAGATTTTTTTTATTGTGAAAGAAATCAACAGCTGCAATAAAAACTGACCAAGCAGGTAAGCCTGTCCCTAACATCTGACGTAACAGTTGGTATTGATTTTTTTTCTGCACCTGTTGATAAACCCTTAGCATGCTGTGTGAATATAATTAGCAGACCACCTTCTGAAATATTTTTTTTCTTATATCCTCAGGCTGCAAGATTTTGACACTGCATGCAAACTTGAGAAAATTTGCATGAAAAAAATTGTTGTATGGAAAAAAAAAAAGAAAGAAAGAAAAAGAAAAATATCATCAATTTGTCATCAATATGTCATCTGCTGAATTTTTCCAGGGAGCAACAAAGGTTATTTTTTGACACGCAGATCAACTGTGCTCATGCTCAAGGCAATTTCCGGTAAAGGACACGTTGTTTATTACACAGTTATCCATAATGCAAGACTGTTGCAGTTAGTTCCCTTGAATGATCATAAAAGAAAACAAAACAATTTAAGCTTAAAAATTTATTATTTACTGGATTAAAAGAATGAAACGGAAATCAGGCAAGGTACATGCACAAAGTTTCAACAATAAAAAAAATAAATAAATAAAAAATGAACATATAATATAACATACATGCAATGTGTAATATCTCATAATAACTGGAGGAACCTGCAGTGGTGCAAGTGGGTGGGGTTATGACAAACCCACCCACTCGCACCACTGCAGTTTCCAGATTAAAAAACGATTCAGTATAACGCGGACCACGTATAACGCGGTCAGTGTTCGTGGCTCCCGACGACCGCGTTATAACGGCGCTGCAGTGTACCATGTATTCATTTTTTTTATGATATTCCATTTACAATACATTTTCTATGACGTATGGTTATTTTTTACTCTTCCTCTTGGTACCATGAGCTGGTTCAAAGACTTATAGTGCCTGGCTTTTGTTGTACTCCCTGGGGTGCAATATAATTCTGTCAGGCTGTTCATCTTAAGCACTGATATATAAAAATGAAAACAACAATGGATTTAAATCAAGCTTTCATCTGTTATAAATAAGTTTAATTTGCATAAGCAGCATTATTAAGCTTCATGGAACAAAGGAAAGAACAATCCCTTCTCTATCTTAAAATGTAGTGTGGTGGTTGATTGGGGGGGGGGGGGGGGGGGGGGGTGAGCGGGGAATCAATCTTGGCCCGGGGCTGTACAGTTTAAAATTTGCAGTGAATAAGGTCTATTCCTTCTGACTTATTTTATTTAAATATCCATATTGTAATCGTATTGTAATCATCAGAGTAATCACGATTACAGGCTGTTTTGCAATGTATTCAATTACAATTACAATTACTTGTAATCATAAAAATCAATTATTACAGATTACATTTCAATTACTCAAAACTTGTAATTGATTACATGTAATCACGATTACTGATTACAATTACAACAGGTCTGCTATTTAATAATGTATCTAAAATGCTCTGGCTTAAGTGAAACAGATACACTTTCAGGGGAGGCAACTCTGCCAATATTGATTTTACCTCCTGTCTGAAAGGGGTCTACTGTAAGAGGAAAGAATTTGCTCTAGGGCAAATTCTTTCCTTTTACAGTAGACACTTTTTTTCAGAATGGTACTAGTGTGCAAGTAAGCAGACTGGAAATCACAAAAATTATATGCCTTGTAAAACATAGCAGAAAAATTCCTAAGAGCCTCTTGTCTCCTTAATTGCAATCAATACAGTCTACACATTTTGTTCAGCCGTGCCTGTCTCAATACTTAGGGTATGTATGGGATTACCTTCTTTCCTCCTTGGCTCTGGCCACTTTCTCCTCCTCATGAACTACCTGGTCACACACTGCAGCATTCATCTGGAAAATCAATGAGAATGGTTTAAAAGCAAAGATGTTCAATTAGACCGATCACTGTATTATATATAAGTTATCAGAAATAAAAAATAAATGCTTGTTTTCGAGTTGAAGCTGAACAGCCTTGTCCACAATATTTAAGATATGCCAAGCCATCTCCCAGAGAGAGGGAGAGGGAAGAAAGATAAGAAATGGATTTGATTATGTTAAGCTTACCTCCCCTCCCCACCATCTCTATATTGACCTGACATGCATTCTGCAGAATCTGACCAACATTTTGCAGGATCTGATTTGTATTCTACAGAATCTGACCTGGGTGTACATACATTGTACATTGTTTGATAAGGTCTCTCTGGCTGAATGCTGAGGGTAAATACAGGAAATTTAGATCTTAATGCACTTGGTTCATAAAATACTTTTTAGAAAGGCAAACCATTTAGTTCCTGATTAGACTGCAGTCTGATCAGGGATCAGAGTCTGCACTGTTTGCATATGCCATTCTGTTAGAAAAGTTGGTGTATGAGATTTTAGGACAAGCACCATACTTACAAACACCATATCTTTAATTTGTTTCTTCAGCCTCTTCCACTTTCTGTAGTAGGGGTCCTGTATTACACTGTAGGGCCTGTGTTGTTTTATGGCTTGCCTTTTCTTATATCCCATAATGTGACTTCCAATCCTGAAAAAAAATCAGAACCTTATCATATATACAGCCAGTATTCTCAGGTTAGACTGTGCACCTGGATAATCATCACACGGTCTAACTGTGTAGTCATAAATATCTCTAGATAAGAGGGGTATACATGAAATCCATCCATGAAATTAATATGGTGTGTGTACTTATTAAAAGCAGGAATAAAAAATATATAAATTTCTGTTTGTTTGCATTTACAGCCTAGTCAATCAATTAGCGTCATGTCAAGTGCTGTCAATTTACCTAACCACACATTTTTTTCAGGGCAGACTTAGTCCTCTAAGTCATTAACCAGAATTTGTGCACATTCTTTTGTCAGAAACTGAAAACTGCCCTTCTTAAATCAGTAGAAGGGAGAGAATGACCCTAGAAAATATTTCATGATCAATCTCCACGAAAGAATGTTGCCAGACCCGGTGGGAAGCGAGCCCACCACCTCCAAATAATTAGTCTGGACACACATCCGACTGAGCCACTGACACTGAGGCTGGCAAAAAATATACTTTTTGGCTTGATAAAGTGACTTACTTAGAGCTTATAGAATCTTTACGTCTACTCATTTTGATAACAAATAGAACAGATTCTAGAAAAGCCATGAGCAGACTTATCTGGATCAATTCAGATGGAGTTTTATGGCCCAACTAACACTGTTAAGGTCATGTCAAGTCAGTCAATTAACCTACTCACTGTTTTCCTGGGTAGGCTTAGTACTCTATATGGTTAACCAGTACTTGAGCACATCTTTTCACTGACAACTGCCCTTCTTGAATCAGTAGAAAGTGGAGAATGACTGTACGAATGATTCTGTGATCAATCTCCACAAAAGACATGTGGCCAAACTGGGATTCAAATGCCTTACCTAGATCAGTGCTGGCCGCATGCTGAAAATTGTTGATTGAATGTGTTGGGGTTTAATGTCATGTCAACTCTTGTTAGTCATTTTGTGTCATCTCCCAGAGAAACAAAAGAGATAGAAAAGATAGCAGAGAAGAGATAGTAGAGGAGATGCAAAAGAGGGACAGGGAAGAAAGAGGAACAGAAATAAAAGGGAAAAAACAGAAAAAAAAAATCCCCTCTATCCTTACTGCTACAAGGATAGCATGCCATGCCCAACTGTAAGCCAATATCAGCATATCAGTTGGACGCTCCAATGATGTAAGATACAGGACACCTTCCCCACACCCAACCACCCCCACCGTAAGTTGTATTTACAGTAATAACCTTAAGTACATGTATTAGGACAAACAGATCTGAGCAAACAGTGTAGACCCAGATCAGACTACGAAGAATGTGACATCTGATCAGGGCCTACATTGTTTGCCAGTTGCCAAGGAATATTTTAAACACATCCGCTGATAGTAGAACAGACCGTTTTTTTTTAATTTTAGGAGAAGTATGGTAAGGAGTTGAGGTGTCCCAATACTAAGGGTAAATACGGTAATCAGTCAAATATTCACTAACTATATACCTCTTTCAGTTATGATGCCATGTTGTCAGAATATTTCATGCGATTACTGTTAGAGTCCTTGTTTTCCATAACAAATTCTATCTATCTTTAGAATGATTACAAATTAAAATAAATCATAGTGCAAGACAAAAGGGGGTATCAGGTATTTTCTTATTTTTATTTTTGTTTCTCCATTAAAACATATGTTGTGGGTACTCATTAGGAATGCCTCAGCAAGGCACTTCTTAACCCTTAACCTGCTGAACAAAGATATACCCTAACTTTGCAAACAGTGTAGATCTAGATCAGTTGGCTTCTAAGAAGCCAACTGATCTGGATCTGCACTGTTTGCCATATAGTATGTGAACTTATATCAACAATCTGGATCAAATAATCTGATTGGCTGAAAAATTTAAAAGGGCATGGCCTCTTAATTTATTCAGCAGGACAAGGGTTAAGTACCCTCAACAGTATGTTCTTAAAGGGATATCAGAAAAACATCAACACCTTTTGGTTGAAAGAAAAAGTGCTGTATCTGGAGCAAAATATGTTGTAGTTATTCATTTAGAAGCACCTCCCTGACGAGTACCCACACCATGTTTTTGAGGATAAATAAGAAAAATATTTAACAGGATATCCTGGACAGACATGCCTGAGGAAATAGTATACATTATAATTACTTACACTGCAACTCATATTTAGTTGAAGTGGCTTGTCTGCCATGCTGGATATGAACAAGACAATTACCTGGGTGTCGTCTGTACTGCCGTTGCAGCTGGTGGGCCATGGAGTGGAGAAGGCAGGGACCCATGAGCACTGACCTCTGACCTAGATCCAGCAATCTTAATAAATATACATTAATATTATATTGTTTATTAAATACAATATTATCACACAAAACCTGTTTAATTATTGTACAAGTATCAATAAATGTATAAGTGCAATACACTGAACATTTTTTTCTGGATTACCAAATGTTCCAACAATTCATATACCAGTAAGTGTCATTTTCATGTATCCTCGTATTACTTATACAATGTATTAAAAGACCACAAGCTAATGCTTAACCCTTGTCATGCTGAACCTGGATATACCCAGCCTTTGCAAACAGTGTAGATCCAGATCAGTTGGCTTCTGAAGGCTTCTGAAGAAGCCAACTGATCTGGATCTACACTGTTTGCCATTAAGTAGTATGTGATTTTATATATACAACACTGATCAAGAAATCTGATTGGCTGACAGTTAGAAATGGGTGTGGCTTCTTAATTTATTCAGCAGGACAAGGGTTAAACCACATCACACGTGCATGTAATACCTTTGTTCTCTTCCAATTTTGATTTCATTTGATCTGATTTGCAGTTTTACAGCCCAGTCAACACTGTTAAGGTCATGTTGAGCCAGTCAGTTAAGCTACATCTGCTCACACTTTTCATGGGCAGGCTTAAACTTCTATTAAAGTTGTCAACCAGTACCTGTGCACCTGCTTTTGCCAGTAACTGACAATCGTGAGTAACTTTTCTTCTGATACTGCCAATACTTTTAATTTTACTAGTCTGCTTTTCTCTTCTTTGAAACATTTTTCTTATTTTTCCCTAGAAAAAAAAAACAGCTTTGACATTTCATGTAGGTTGTCTTTACTAGGGGAAATTTGTATGAAATATCAAAGCCAATTTTCTGGGAAAAATAACAAAAATATACCAATTTCTCATCTTCTGAATTTTCCCATAGAGTGGCAAGAGTTAATGAACAGCTGAATCATACAGGGTTCTCACTAGGATTTTGAAAATTGGAGTAAAATGCTGTCCTCCAGAAAGAGTTGTACCATACTTATCTATTGAGACTTTCCAAAAAGTTGGAGTCAGAAATGAAAAATTGGAGTAACTTACTCCAAATCTGGGCCCAGTTGTTCAAAGCTAAAGATGTCGTTAGTTAATGATTCATTAAAATTTAGATCAAGCGATATGCGTATATGCTGAAATTTTTTGCTGAAAAAATGTGAGTAGCTTTTGCATTGCAAAAGCTATTCACATTTTTTCAGCCAAAAATTTCATAATATTGTATATTGAATCTGCTAAAACAGTTAACGAAATGACCCTTAACGAGCTTGTTAAGCTAACGACGCTTTGAACAACTGGGCCCTGGAGTTAATGAGATCTCTGTCATACAGAGCTTTCCTTTGAAATAATATTTAGAATATAGTGTACCATATGATAATATATGATTCTGAGCAAGTCTGAAATTTCATATTTAGTGGAAGATAAATAAAAAAAAGTGCCACAAAATACATTACATTCATACCCAATGTCCTGGCCTAGGAAAAAGACTTGGGCAAACAATGCTTATCCATACAAAATGCAGAGCTGAAATAGCCTAGGGGTTGTTTTATATTTTGAATAGGTTTTAGCAATGAAAATAAAATCAAAATGCTAAATTGTAATATTGAAAACAGGTATAGAATAAACATGTGTTTTACTGTTTGTTATAAACAAGATGGTCCATGTCAAGCGAAAAAATACCTTTGAACATTTGCAAACAAAAATGCGCAGATTCAGATCATTCTGCACACGTACCAAGTATCAGTCAGGGCTAAGTCGTTCAAAGCATTGGTAGCTTAACAAGCTTATTAGTGGTCAAAATGTTAACTGTTCCAGTAAGTACAGTTCAAATTCATAGATATTTTTGCTGAAAAAAAAATGAGTAGCTACTCACATTTTTTTCAGCAAAAATATTGGCATATAAGCCATATTTAATAATCAAAGTTTTAACGATATGTTAACTAACGACATTGTTAGTTTTGAACAACTGGACCCAGGTTTTTGCTCTCCATTCATACATTCTGTAGTATCCAATGATTCTGTTAGCAGATAGTGAAGGCCCTGACTAGACTGATCTGGGCCTTGGCCGAAGACATTTTAGCATGACAGGACCCAGAAAATAACTGCACACTGACCTGTTTTGTTTTCAAAATTTTAGTTTTTGGAACTGCTTTAGTTGCCTTAGTACCATTTGTCTTTATTATTCTCACAGTTTCCTCTATTGATGATGGTGAAAGTGTAGGCTCTGGTTTCACATCCTTATCGCTTCTTGACTGTATCCTATTCAAGGCAGCTAATGTTGTCTGTGACTGACTAAGGGCTGATAAAGTTGATTGGGACTGGTTGAGAGCTGATAATGTAGGCTGTGACTGAGGGACTGACCCCAATGAGATGGTATTCCCTGGAGATAGTAAACTTTTGTACATCTGTTGTAGGTAAACTGATTCCTTCTCCTCAGTTTCCAGGTCCTGATCCATTGGTCTGTTCATAAAAGAATGATGATTCAATACTTAATACCTCCAACATTATTTAAGTCATATCAAGATGGTGGAAATGTGATATTGAAAAGCTCAGTGCAATTTAAAGTTCTGTACAATCATGAGCTTCAAAGTTCTGTACAGTCATGATGATTCAAACTTGGAACTTTGAAGCACTAACAACTCAGCCACCCAGACACTTTGTTTACAAAATAAACAAACTATGTTCTCTCCCACTTATATATACATGTATATACTATATAAATAGGCTTTTTGCCCATTGAGAAACTACTATCTCACATGACCACACTGGTCCTAGGAAAAATTCACTTCAAGGTGGGAGAAAAAGTATCCATCATGAGTCAGTCCACTCAGGATAAGGATATTTCAACGTTATGGTAGTAATTTCAACCAGGGACTCGGCAAGCCTAGCCCCTGGTTGAAATTCCTACCCGTCAGGTGAAATTACTCTATCCTGCATGGACACTCATAATAGATTCTTATAATCTTATTACCCTAAATATTCAGACACCCTAATTTCTTAAATTTTGAACAAGTTCATCTTACTACCTGTTGATATGTCAAAAAGCTGCCATATGATTGGTTCACCTTGAAGACCCTCATAGAAAGATGTGTTCTGTGGTGTGTGATCTAGGTCTGCAATGTCTGCTCAGGCCTGTCTGTCCAAATCCTTATGGTAAATACCTGGTATGGCAAAAGCTAGGGACTCAGCTATAGACCTGACCTAGATTTTATTGAGAGACTGCTGAGACAAACATTCTGATCAATTTTCATAAAGACCATGTCAAAAAATAAGGTCTTTATTTTAGTGTACACAAACTTTATCTTACATTTGGCCCAATGAACTATTTCCATATGATGCAGCTTCAAATTTTACCTACAGTTGAGATAACATTCTGAGCAAGTTCTGTGGAGATCCAATGAAAAATGCAGCCTCCATCTGATATATTTGTAAGTATGATGTTGATAACAGCTGGACAATTAACATCAAGTGATCCTAAAAGCTCACCATAAGCTTGGCTCAGGTGATCTAATCTAAAACTGAAATTAGGGGTATGTTTCTTTGCCTAGTAATTGTAACATGTCTTTTTTTTTTTTTTTTTTAAATGACAGTTTCAATGTTAAGGCGCAGCAACAATATCACATGAATGATTTATAAAGGGACTGTATTTTGTTAAAAAAATAGTTCTGGTTCTTGTTCTCTGTATGCCATATGATGATGTTTTGTATTTATATGAAAGGGTGCACAGAATCACAAAAAAAGCACTCAAAGACTGGGAAGTAATTGAATAACTGAAAACCAGTATATTTTTGGGATGCATGCAAGTAAATGATTGGTAAATGTTAAGTTGATTAATTGTCCACTATTGAACAATAGTCGTGTTGAAGAAAAAAATTTGTTTGAGTTTGAAAAAATCAGTTGGAAAGAGATGAACCAATTTACATTTCAAGACTATGTCCAAATTTATACTTAGAGAAACTGGAACAAACATTGTAAAATTGATTTTTTTTTTTTTTTGGATTTTTTTTTTTGTTTTCATACATTTTGAGGTTCATCAGAATAATTTACTGGTAATACATATGATACGTATTGCGCTACGCTTTCAGACTTGAGATAATCAGTAACTGCATGAGGATTATACTATGGTGGTCAACTAAGGTGCTCACTATACTTCAAAATTTGTTTGAAATGGTTCACAGTCAGAGTCTTAATGTCATATTTCAATTTGTAAAAGTTTCATAATGTGAAAAGTTTATTCCTTTCCTTTTCTTCAATGAAAAGAACCTAATATAAGCATCCTAGTTCAATTACTAAAGCTTCCTAGATATACAATGTTCGAAAACAGGTAAAACCAGTTCTGTCCAGAATGCTGTACCTTTCATTCAGTGTGAGCCAGACTTACTGATTTTATAGATATTCGCTACTGAAAAATGGCTTGAAAGATGTTTGACAACATTTTTCTGAGTGTTTTGAGTGCTTTTAATATTCATAACAGTGTTTATTGACTGAACAATTAAACTTTTTTGGGGGAAAATTTGTAAGTCGTGAAAACTAATTTACGGCAATAAGTACATGTTTTTGTTGTTAACAGTCATTAAATACTTGCATAAAGTAGTCATGCAGCGACACAACTAACTTAAATTGATCTAAATGAAGCAAAATATTTCATTTATATGCAGTAATTACCAATGTAATTGGCAGCTAATTGACAACTTGTTTACACTTGAGTGAACAGAACCGTATCGAAACTCGGAGAAAAAGAATTGCGAAATGAATCGTGACCACTGAACTGCAAAGCACTGTAAATTTGGTGAATCGTTTCACCTCTAATGAACAGTGAGTGAAGGACTTTTGAAGAGACTAGTAACAGGTCTTTGCTGTGCTTGCATTTAGGCTAAGCCTATTTTCATATTAAATGCAGGGACTGAGGAGGGCATTCCAATCCCTAATGGTGTCTGGGAAGAAGCTGTACTACTTTTGCATGTCTTCATTGATATACAGATGTATTCAAACTACAGTTGACTCTCGTTATCTCGACCCCTCTTATCTCGATCCTATCACTTATGTCGAACTGATTTCTAAGTCCCGATTATTTTCCTTATGTATTTATTGTATTTCAGCTTCGCGTATGTCGAACTACTTTTATGTCGACACTTCGGCTATCTCGTCCATCATTTTCAGTCCCTGAATATATTTTTCACAGTTTTTACTACCGCGTATTTCGAACTCGGACCATGACGAAGGAAAAAAAATGTAAGATGCGGCGCCGCCAGTCTCTCAGTTAATGAAAATCATAATAGGCCATTGATAAATAAATCAATATTTTAATTTTCCCCTTTGTCCAGGTAATTACAAACAACACAAACAATGTCTAAAATCTGCAATTATGAAAACACGTGCGTGTCGAGTCGGGTTTGACACGCGGCGCTCAACACCGTCTCGTGTCATTGATTTGTAAGATAAAAAGCGGCCCATAATAGTGTTATGGAAGATTAATCAACGAAGTTTCTTTAATTTAGTGTTCAGATATGCTCTTCACTATTGAGTACTGTCCGTCTGAATGATATAGCGTCTTCAAGAAAAGTCAGTGCGCGACAGGTTCCGACTCAGATCAGCCTGTATTGATCATGCTAGCTAAGTCTGAATCTTCGCTTGTTACTCTTTGGTCAGGCCGTGCTCTTTGGTAAGCCCAGATAAGGCTCATGCGTATAATGGAAAATTCGTGGGCGTGCAGGCTGATCCGAGTCTTTGACAGTCTCAAGTTCTAATAGGAGTTGTCGTGCACGGCCTCAAATAGACGAATCACACGTGGGTACCGATGTTAACCCTTCCGACCCTGTAGACTGGTACGGATACCCGCACAAACAGTGTAGGTCCAGATGAGACGGTTCATAACGAGCTTTCTCTGCAGGATCTACAGTTTGCCGCACTGAGATGGTTCGTTTATGCCAGGGGAGATAATCCAAACTAGCTTACCGCTGCCGCTTAACATTGTAAGCGTTTTATGCAAAAGCGGAAACCAGTCAACTCTTTATCGAGTCGTCTATGCGAAGGGAGCTAATCCAAACCAGTTCATAACGTATAGCTAACACAACCCGGAAACCAGTAATTTATTTATAGCTCATATGGAAATCCAAATTTGCAGGAGTATTAAAAGACAACAAGAGAGGTTTTAAATTTATTATTATTAACATTTATTGATGATATTATTTCAAGAAAACCATTGCATCTCCTAAAACAAACAGTACCAATGCAAACTGAAGTATGCGTGAATTATTTATTTAAATTGCCATATACATGTGCCTTCCAAGCACGTTTTGGCGAACCCTATGACGTCACAATTTGGTTGTCTCGAACTACTGATAACTCGAATATTTTTATCAGGTCCCGTGAAGTTCAAGATAACGAGAGTCGACTGTATTTGTTCAAGGTTTGCAGCTCAGTGCCACTGATATTTTCATACATTTTGAGGTTCATCGATATACAACCTATTTATTCAACATATTTATTCAAGGTTTGACTGAGGCTCAGGTCCCAGTGGAACGAGATGTTTTTAAAAACTTGCTGTCAGCTGCATGTTGTGCCTTCTATTCAGCAATATCAAAGGTTTAGAAAATACCACACTTCACAAAATGTTTTTATTATTATTGCTTGACCTTGTCTGTTTTCTAGGAAATGATCAAATCAACAAGTTGAAATACACATAGGAAAACCTGTTTCTATGGGCGCTGACATATTCAATGGTGCATGCTGGGTGAAACGCTGCTGTCTGTACGGTGTCCGTACATAGCTATTTGTATAACATCCGTGGGTTCCGGGACAACTCGGCCCATAACAAACTCGGCCCACGACAAAGTCGGCCCATTACAAACTCGGCCCACGGCAAACTCGGCCCATAAATTACAATTTAATATTTTTACGCAGCATTCGCAAAGTTTTTTTAATGAGATTAAAATACAAAACATTTATTCATTTGATATATAATGATAATTTAAACAGATAAATGAAGTTGAAATATAACTAAAATTTTGTCGACTCTACAGACTCCACATACAATCATCGGCATAAAACAATTGATCAGTGTCATCACCTGACAAAATTATTAAGCAGTTTTTTTTTTTTTTTTTTTTTTTTTTTTTTCATATCAGATTATGTTGAATTTGTCACAAATACTGTGCTCTTATAAATGATTTGATTTCCACAATTTAGATAGCCTAAGACGTTCAATTTATCATCTGAGTATTACAAGACATACTAATTTATATCTTTCTCAGGAAATGTATACTATTTTAACCTAAATCATGCAGCACAGCCTTCCCGAAGAAGGAAAATACGGAGAGAAGACGAACAAACTATGGCCAAACAAACGTCATATGAAATCACAAACACAGGAACATCAGCATATTTTCATCAGAAGAAAAGTGGACAAATTCAGTAGCAAAATTGGTACTTTTTAAGTACCTGTAAATAAAATATGCTAACAGTTTACAACCAGCAATCTATTATCACGGGAACTTCTCGGTTTCATTGTTATGTAAACGAAGTAAACTAAGGAGGAAAAAGCGTATCCGATGCAGAACTCGAACCCGCGACACCCTTTTAAGTGCAAGGCATCAACTGAACATACTATCAGTTTCTAGCCTCTATCTGCGCTTACCAAGACCAACCCCGTGGGTTGATTATGTTGGGCGCCATTAAATATACTAAGAAGGAAAAATGCGCCCGATGCAGAACTCGCAGCCGCGATCCCCTGCTTGCAAGTCAGATGCTCTACCAACTGAGCTCAATAACCAGGCCGACAGTCCTGCCAATCACCACATAAGTATATATCGTACTACGGGTGGGGGTGGGGGGCGGAGGAGTAATGGGGGTAATTGTGCGAGCCAGTATTTCAAAACATATTCCTTTCATATACCTGGCCTTTGAAAAAACAGACCCATTCATATAATTGATCATCTGAAATGTTGACCCATTCATCATGTATAGTGCCCTCTGAATTTTATACCCATTCATACAGAATCTGCTCTTCGGTGTTTGCATATATGTTTACAAATTTCACAAATTCAATGCCATTTATATATCATCTTGTACACTGGCACGCATAAATTTATACTAATTCAGCTGTCTAACACAGTTATTCCTAGTGGACCTATCTATCCTTATCACTTGAATGGGTATATTCTTTGAAAAGCGGCCCCTTTCATATACCAATCAAGAAAAATCGGGTCAGTCACATACTTTTTGTTGAAAAATGGGGGCTAATCATATACCTGGCAGCGCTGAAAAAGGGGGCCATTCGGCACGCACATCCGTATACTATGCCATATATAGGAAGTTACCCTCCCCCCCCCCTCCCGCCCCACCCCACCCTCCGAGATATCGTATTTATGTTAAGTTTGGATAGACATGCCTGGCCAAACAGTGTAGACCCAGATCCGAGAACTGACAATAATATTTATAAATCCTTAAAACTGATTCATATCTAACACAACATTGATACTCTTAGACCTGTTATTCAACAATTACAACTGACAAGAAATTTGTTATAGGCTGCTTTATCATATAATACATTTTTATGAGCCAATTTTGTATGGGCCGACTGTGTTATGAGTCGAGTTTGTTATTGGCCGGGTTGTCCCATCCATGATAACGTTCTGATGTGTTGCACTATGTTACTTCACATGTAATCATAAATGCAATGACGGGAATTTCATGATACCCCATGTGGTGTTGTGTCATGTCATTTCCGTGTCATGTCATTGTGATATGTTATATCATAAATATGGTGGAAAGTTCTTAAGCGTGGACACACTATGCTGTGAATCATTCCTATCCGTAACACTTTATAACCTGTTTTACAAGAGGCGTGAAATCATCACGAAAACATGCCTATATAATTTTGACCCCCTTAAACCCCACTTTTATATACTAAAACTGGGGCTTACAGGGGTATACATTATTTTTCATATTTCTGCTCAAAAACATAGATTGTGGGTACTCGTTAGAACCGCCTCGATGAGGCGGTTCTAACGAGTACCCACAATCTATGTTTTTGAGCAGAGATGAGGCGGTTCTAACGAGTACCCACAATCTATGTTTTTGAGCAGAAATATGAAAAAACTGTCGAGGCGGTTCTAACGAGTACCCACAATCTATGTTTTTGAGCAGAAATATGAAAAAATATCAGATTTTTTTTTTTTCTGAAAATTTTCATTTTTCGGTGGTAAAATTTTCAGTATATTTGAATAGGCATGTTTTCGTAATGCACGGATAGAGTGAAGTTTACGGGGGCACTGCTCTTGTGTACCTCTTACCCATTTTCGATCGGTGGGATGCGGATCATCCTGTGCAGTCTGATCGGTACGTTGGTGTTACTTGGGTAGGGTGGTACAGTGTTTTCTGTGTCTGGATTTTCCGGACTCTTGCTTGTGTGCTACTGGAGGTTCGTATTACGTCCTGTCAAGTACTGTCATGCCCTGCTATGCAGTGGTATGTCATGGTGTCGTGTCATGTCTTGTCATGTCATGGCACCTCGTGTCGTGTGTTGTTATGTTATGTAATGTATCTTGTCTTAGGTTCAGTATATATAAATAGTTGCACTGAATTTTTTATCAAGTTCATATACGACAAAAGGATACACATACACACAAAAAAACGTGTTCACACACACACACACACACACACACACACACACACACACACACACACACGAACTTCTGACATTTTACATACATCTTAGAAGTTTAAAAGTCTGAAAAATTAATTGAGTATCAGCAAATATTTAAATCCTACCTACCTACCTAAGTACTACATGCATGCATGCGTACACGTGCGTATGTGTAGCATGTATGCATGTGCATACCTGCCTTTGTGCGTGCGTGAGTGCTTAGATACGTACGCGCGTGTGCAGGCCTGTCTGCATACCTACTCACATGCCTACATACATAATGTTACCACTAGTGTGGCTGGAACAACAGCTTATAAGATCATAAGCGGTTTAATTTGAGATGTTTATGATTTAGATTATAAGCTTGCATGTATACTTATTTTTAAATTTAGTCGTTTTACTATTGTAGAACGTTACATCAAATATTAATGCACTTTTCCTCCTCTTTTTCTTTATCATGATTTTGATTTTCTTTATTCACACGTCTTTCTGTTCTTTCTTTTTCGTCTTGAGGGCTTTTGGAGCGGAACGTCTGTGGGTGGTGCACGAGCTTGGTCGTACTGATTGTATTTGGTACAATGATATTTATTTGTGTGTGATAGCACGTGTTCTTTTTCAGATTTTAATATCTTCAGTGTCATGAAAATAAAATCAGATGAATTTTTCGCCGTCTCACACACACATAGGTATCGTATCAATAGTGTGCCATTTTTGTTCCGAATCCTTGTTCTGTTATACATCTGGAGTAGACAATTCTTTCTCTCTATTATCAGCCATCAAAGAAAACCTTGTAGAATACAATTTTGTATTTCAAAAACTACTTGGACACATTGTACCTGGCAAGCACTATACGGAAAACTGTAAGTTTACACGTCAAGATTAGCATTTATTCCCCTAATGGTTACGGTCGCCTGGATCTTTATACTTCTTCTTAAGGTTCTCCCTGCCCACAGGTACCCCAGTTAGCACTGCTAATAGTTCGTCTTTAGCATTGGACATTTCTATGAACCTATCCACTCTTCAAAACAAGTTATCTATTGTTCATTACAATGTGAAGTATTACTCGCAAAATAGATATTCTAAGCTCAGAACTATTTGAATTTGACAGTCTCGCTTTTTCTGAAACTTGGCTTAATACATCCATATCCAAAGAAACTCTTCTCATTCAGTCCTATAGGGAATCGGAACGGATAGATCGGCAGGGTGATAGTCATGGGGGAGTAATGATATACGTTAAAGATTCAATTTATTATAAACGTAGATTAGATCTAGAACCAATAGGAATTGAATGCATCTGGATAGAACTAGTCCTTAAACATAAACACGTACTTTTTGGATTATTTTATAGACCACCCAATTCAGATTTAAACTATAATTCAACAATGGAGGATTCGATCCACCTTGCTGTAGACACCGGTATAAATGACATTATAATAACTGGCGATTTTAATCTTAACATGTATAATTCAGTCGGCCAGGAAAATAAATGATCTATGTTATCAATTTTCTCTAACAGGTTGTAAATGAACCAACACATTTTACAGAACATTCTTCCTCCCTCATTGACTTGATGCTTGTGAGTAATCCTAATCATGTTATCTTAAACGGTGTGGGAGACCCCTTTCTTGGCCAGGATTTGAGATACCACTGTCCAATCTTTGGCATATTTAAATTTTGTAAGCCGATACGTAGATCATTTACACGTCACGTATGGCGATACGAACAAGGGAATTATGATCTTCTAAAAGAAATGGCATCGTCAACCGACTGAAACACTCTCCATAACTCTGATATAAATGTTTATGCTAAGAAACTAATCGACTAGATACTTGAAATTTCAAAAGATTGCATTCCAAACAAAATAGTAACAATACGACCGTCTGATCCACCATGGATGAATACATCAATCAAAAGATATATTAGGAAACGTAAAAGAGCTTACCGTCGGGCAAAACTAACTAACTTAATGAATGACTGGAATACTTTCAGACGGCTTCGTAATAAAACTATATCCATATCATATTCGATCTGTTTTTGTCTTCAATACAGCTGGCGTTCATGTCATGTGTCGGCCATAAAACGCCTACCCGTAGCTAGTCAGGCCCAGAAAATTTGAAAGTTCAGCAGTTTTCGTTTTCGTGTTTCCTTCTTTCATTGTCAGTTTCTTTTAGGATCTATATATCTTCATTAGAGCTGGTGTTAGTGTTATGTGCGCAGCCGTAGAGCGTCTCCCTATGCTTGAGTCTGACTCTTTGTGATCATTGGGTTCATTTTTGTATTTGAAAGTTAAGAGTTAGAGTCACTGATGAGACATAATTTGCCGAATTTAGCCGGTCTGGCCCAGAAACTTCGATACTAGCAGTTTTAGAATTGTTTGTCGAGTGTGTTCCTTACTCTCAAAGGTTATTGCACGACAGCGGTTGGGGCCTCAGACTCAATGACGGCCTCTTCGTAAAACTTTAACCAGTGGGTTGGGGCTTGACGATTTGTTTTTGTCTTGGCCCGCCGTGGTTCAACTATTCGTTTTCATTTACTCTCTCACAGTAGAATTAGCCATGAGTACTCGTTTTTGTTTATCATAGTGATGAATTTGATTTTTATGTTTTCGCTTTGATGCATTGACCGAGTTGGGAGCCTTTATGCGAACCGAATTTTTATGGGTTTTTTTTTCCGTATTAAGAGTTACATCGGGACCCAGGGTGAATTTGGCTGGCCATAAAAGTGCTTTAAACCCCCCGGTGGTTTACTCTACTGACCGTTCTAAGGTGGTGGTCCCGGTGTTAGTCTTACTCTTTGTTGCTTTGTGGTTTATTCTACGAGGCGATTTGTTTTATGTCTTACCTTGTGTTATTTTGTTATTGGCTTTCATCAGTCCTTTTAGCATTGCGATTACCTCGCTTGGAGAAGAGAGAGCTAACCTATTCGTACGTTTGTTCGATTTTCGCTTGTTTGGTTTTGTCGGTTTCCTCTTCCTCTTGGCGTCTGGGAAGGGCTGCGGTTTGTGATTGTGGCACTCCCTGGACTTTTCTCTTACCATTTTTATGCCCCCGCCTGCCTTGGCAGGAGTGGGGCATATAGCGTTTCGCCGTGATGTTACGTCCGTACGTGCGTACGTGCGTATGTGCGTATGTCACGTTCGTAACCAGGTTCAAGTTTACCTGCAAGTTTAGGTGCAAATTTACGTCCGCGTTTCTCTTGCAGCTAATAACTTCTATACCTTCTGGGCTAAAAAGTTGAAACTTTGTATGACACTTACCTACATCAAAACCTTTTAATGTATGGTACCGTTGCCCCAGGGTATGGCCCCTGGGTGGGGCTAGGGGTCGGGGCGGGGGCATCCGTGTACTGTGGACACATTTCTAGTTTCTTTTAGAATCTATTTATCTTGACTACAGTTGTGGTTAGTGCTATATGGCGGCCGTAGAACGTCTCCCCGTACTTCAGTATAGTGTATTGTATATTTTCTGGTCCTTTGTGATAGCTGGTCATCTTTCGAGATTTAAAAATGTAATTTATATTTTCTGGTCCTAAGTGATCATTGTGCCCCTTCTGGGATTTGTAAATTTATATGACGGTCGCAGATGGCCATTCCCTTTACTATATCTGATGATAGTGCCGTTAAGTGGCAAAAAGGAACCCACCTGCCCGTACTTCGCTATTGTGTAGTTTATTCTTTGGTTCTTTTGAGCACTTAGTACGTTCAGGGATTTGAAATAAATATATATATTAGGTTCACTGATGTGGCCTTATCGGCCGATACTACATTCCGCTGCTAAAATTAGTCAACTTATAAAACGTCCCGTTGAATACAATGTATTGCAAGTGTAGTTAAATTAGATTCGTCGCTCGTAGTGTACAGATAAAGTTTGTACTACTGTAAAGGAAATTGACAAACGAAATATACAAAAATTTAATCAACAGCCTATACCTCTAAGTTGTTGATAAACATTATGAAGTACAGAAAACGAAATTCCTGCTGCCACTGACTATACTTTGGATTTAGTATTCTAGTGTTTCGGACTTACAATTACTACAAGTTATTACTGAATGCTATAGCTAAACAGGAAATGCAAGGAGTTTTGTTTTTCCTCGGGAATAGTAAGATCTGGCACATTTTCATTTATTATTTCTACCTCATTTTTTTTCTTTTCTTTTATTGTTTTTTCCTATCGTCGCAAGAAAAGCAGGCGAAATACAAGCAGGCAGACCTATATTATGTTCATACATGTAAGTTGTACGGTCTAGCTTATCCACAGCTAGCATTCTTTATAAATCTACAGCGGGCCGTTATCGATTTATGAAGAATGCTTACTGGGGAGCGAGGCTCTTCTGTAACCTGTGTATCAATCAAGCCATCACCATCCCATAGCTCCAGCTAAGGCGATTATTTCAAAGAAAAGTACTGATATTTTCTATTTCACGAAAACATACGCTGCGGTACTCATTAGAAGCGCATAGCAGAGGCGCTTCTAATGAGTACCCATAACATATGTTTTCATGGAGAAATAAGTAAAGTATTATGTGGATACCACTTCTTATCTGGAACTATGGTATCTTAGGCCCTTTAAAATGACTATTTACGTAGATACCGATCAGGTAAATGTACAGAGAAATGCATTAAAACTTAAATTTAGCGGTGAAATGTAAGCCCAGATTAAGAATACGCGACAGCTGCATCTTGTGACTCTGAAGACATATCAGATAAAACAGACTGTAACTTTGGCGAACAAATTTGATTTATTTAGTTACAAACACCAGATGTTTGTTCATGATCACAAAATGAGAAGTCAGGAGAGTTGGTCTGACAGCCAAGTGGTCGGCGGTAATGCTCCTCATGTTTCGGCTCATATCCAAACTCGATGTTGAAATTGCACATCTCAGATTTCATGCTGTAAAATAAATAAGCAGATAAATAAACTGATAAATAGATAAAATATACTATTCTGTATCGGCCCTAAATTATCGGATACCACAACTTACAAGAACTAATCCTAAACTTAGTGCTTTTCGTACGTTTGTTCGTATTGTGCTTGTTTAGATTTGTCGGTTTCCTCTTCCTCTTGAGGTCTGGGAAGGGCTGCGGTTTGTGATTGTGGCACTCCCTGGACTTTTCTCTTACCTTTTTTTTTTTCAAACAAGTCAATTTAATCACCTGGTGAATGGTTTAAATAATCTTATAGACCGTTTTAATGTTATTGTTTTCATCCGGGCTACTGATCACGTGATTACAATGTTATGCCACGTAACCAAAAATTGTGGATGGCAAAAACACGTCCGGGTTCCATAGATACCAATTGATTCAAGCCAACATTTACTTGGATAATAAATTCCTTTCGGTTAATATTTAATCGTAAATTTTATCTAGTAATTTAAAATACTGTTTTAAGAAGTATTTTGACTGTTTTTCCTAAAATAAATCTGACTGTTCAATGATATTTTTTCAAAATCAGCAGGTACGCTCGCAACCGTAATATAGGCTTTATGGTGACCATTTTAACGCCTAGTTTTAGCTAGTTAATAGATAAAATATGTGTTAATATTTGTGTTTATGACATTTAAATGATCAGTCGACGAGAAAATTTTATGAAAAGAAACTTTTGACGAAAGAAAGCTGCTTTATTTTTCTGAAAAAAAAAAACCCCAAAAAACATCGGCTATTTCAATGTCCAATAAACGTAAACAACAACATTCTGCCATCCAAACCAGAACGAGGCTCTCCATTAAAGACCGAGAGGTTCCGAATAATTTGAATGTGCGACGTAATGTTTAAACTGGTCAATAGAATGAATAAGATACAACGGTCAAACTGTTCCTTTTATCATCTTTTTCTTTTTCTTTCTTTCTTTTATTCTTTCTTTTGTTTTACACAAAGTATTTAAAATGTTATCGCGAAAATCAGCTAATTAAAACGATAATTACGAGTTTACAACAAAGTAAAGCACAGTACAGGAAATGACATAAATAAACAGAAATTGAGCAAGAGGTCGGTGTTTCGATTCCCTGTCCCGATTTTTGTACGCTGATTTCTATTTATATAATATACCCGGAACGAGAGAGAGAATTTGTCTCTGCCCGGCTAGCAAAATAAAACATTTCATAAATTTTTTAACCCGCAATTAAATGCATAATGGACGGAATATATACAAATAATTGTAAAACAAAAACTAAATAACATTACATGGCATTTAACGTACGTGATGACGTTACTATTGCTATGCAACAGTCCTGACGAGCTGAGCGAAACGCATTGACACCTATTTTGCAAGGTTTTATACAATTAAATTAAAACGTGCAGAAAGTATCTCTGCCAGAATAGCAAAAGAAATTATTTTGTAAATTGTATAACGTACGTCACATGACACTTAATCTTCGTGGCGAGTTACTATTACTATGCAACAGTCCTGATGCGCGAAGAGAAGAGCGTTGACACATATTTTGCGTAGTTTTGTACAATTAAATTAAAACATGTAACGCCAACATTATATATATTATTATTATTATCATTATCTAAACATCACAATATTAATGCATATTTGTTTCCTATATCAAACTTATATATAACCGTTTACATACATTGAATCAATAACAAACAGATTAAGTCCCAATAAACTCACCACGTCGCAACAACGCCATTCCATGGCGATGTGGCGATCGATGTTGTGTGTTTGCTGTAGTGTGATATATGCATCTTATCAACCCAAGAACTCTCCTATTTATTTTGCTTTAGGGTAGATTTGCAATTTAACAAACTGAATCCTAACCATACTGGCGATATGCAGTTGCGTATATGTATACAGTTGTTTTGTATGATATTATTATCAATAAAACATAAATTCTGTTCATATCGAAAGGTCCAGGCCAAGCCAAACAGTGTCTCTGAGAACATAAACGAAATGTGCAGATTCTGATATTCATGCGTGTACAAACATTCTCATCAGAGCCTTTGCCACCATTTCATATTTTTCATATACCGTAATTACCTTAAATATTGATACACTTTAACCATCCCCGAAATGTACTTAGCATTCAACGAGTTCATTATACGCCATGCTCACATTTAAAACTTACAGGATGAATTGCAAACAATGTAGATCATGATCAGACGCCACGTTCTGTGTTTCTGATCTGGATCTACGTTGTTTGCATAGGCCTGTGTGTCCCAATATTTGGGATTATGACGGTAGTCTACAATGTTCATTCAAATACAAAGCAAGTATTACAATATGAAAATAAAATGCGACAAATTGTGTTACATACTCAAACTTAATAGGTTTGCTCCCTTTGTTTATGTAGAGACATTTGGCAGCCTGAAAATATAAGCACAATATATACATGAAATATGAAGCATAAAGTAAGAAAAAGTACCCGCTTATTTATCACAGTTACCAATAATACATATAAGTGTGAACACATGAGCATAAATTCAAATAATCTGCTTCTGAATGGTGTTTTTCCATCAGTACTACTAATTAATGTCATCATGTTGCTGAAATATATTTTAATAGACAAGCCATTGCTAAACTTTCAGCTAAAAGAATTACTGGATATTTAATTAAACTCTGTATCTATGACGGAAAGATTTCCTAGTCTCCAAAGGTGGTATAGTAAATACAAATAATGAGAATAAACAACATTTGGTACAAGTATTAATTTTTGACATTAGTTCGACAACAGGGCATATAATGGTTAAGGTGTCATTGCAAAAGATAAATTGCATTACGTAAGGATCCGTGTTTTGTATATCAAATGCATTGAAACTTAACGCCGTAAAGTAATGTTTAGAACTAGAAAAATAGCTACAAATTAAGCCTAAAGCTATCGTGCATGTCATTTGGTATTTGGTTTCTCAGCACTGAAGACAATAAAAGACTACTTACCAATACGTCTCCTTTCTTTATCTCCAGTGGTCCGCCTGGTATTTCGTACGTTTCCTATACCATACATAGAAAACAAAGCATTATTAATATTTCATTTTCAGCAACAAATATTTCCGTAAAATTATTATTATAATATATCCTCACTGAGCAAGTATAGAATTCACAATGTGATAGTAAGCACGGATTATTCAATACCACCTGTAAAATACATGCACTTAAACTAACGAAATAATATATATTGGAAGGTACATCCATTTTGTATTTGCACTAACCACATATCAACAACTTCAAGCAAACACTTTCAGAAATATAAGGACAGAAAAGGGAAAACTTAAAACGATCTAGGTTTTGTGACATTGACCTTTGTTGAGCAGCAGTCTTAAGACGGCATCATATGATCTGTATCCACTGAGTAATAATACTAACCATTTATCAAAAGTTCATGTGAAGATGTCATAAATATAAGCCAAGAAGATTATCTTAACGGGAAACATCACGAACTATATAACACTTGGATTCAACTGTTAACAAAAACAGGTAAGAGAAAAGTCCAGGGAGTGCCACAATCACAAACCGCAGCCCTTCCCAGACGCCAAGAGGAAACCGACAAATCCAAACAAGCACAAACCGAACAAACGTACGAAAAGCACTAAGATTAGCTCTCTCTTCCCCAAGCGAGGTAATCGCAATACTAAAAGGACTGAAAAACACAAGAACAAAATGACACACGGAAAGACATACAACAAATCGCCTCGTAGAATAAACCACAAAGCAACAAAGAGTAAGACTAACACCGGGACCACCGCCTTAGAACGGTCATTAGAGCAAACCACCGGGGTTTAAAGCACTTTTACAGCTAGCTAACTTCACCCTGGGTCCCGATGCTACTCTTAATACAGAAACACATAAAAATTCGGTTCGCATAAAGGCTCCCAACTCAGTCAATGCATCAAAGCGAAAACATAAAAATCAAATTAATCACTATAGTAAACAAAGACGAGTACTCATGGTTAATTCTACTGTATGCCAGAGTAAATGAAAACCAATAGTTGAACCACGGCGGGCCAAGCCAAAGACATATCGTCAAGCCCCAACCCACTGGTTAAAGTTTTATGAAGAAACCGTCATTGAGTCTGAGGCCCGAACTGCCGTCGTGCAATTAAAGCGTGAAGAATAGCCATCAACAATGATTGGGTTGACAACTAGGCATGCAGTCTGCCGCATAATATCCAGGCTATAGCCAATTCTTTTATATCTGTTAATAAGTTTTCTGAATTGCTCCGAAAAGTTTGATTTACCTACATTTTTTCTAAATCAGTACACTATGTCACCGTAAAATTCTGGTTCCGATATACCTTGTTGCAGTTTGTGACCTTGACCTTAGGTCATCAGCAGCAAGGTGTTATCAACTGTTCTGTATCCATCAAGTAGCAAAACTTATAACACATCAACAAAATAATATGTGCCTTTGTCCTTTGGTCACATGAAAAGTACAGACAATGAATAGAGCGACGAACACTATATACACTACTTTATCTAACTTCGTTTGCCATGTGTGTGTGTGTGGGGGGGGGGGGGGGGGGCGGGGGGGGGGTGGAGTGGCGGGACATAACAAGATTGTGCAAAGTAATTCAACGTTTACGGACATAAATTAAATAGCGTATACTTCGAATGAATTTTAGGGAACATACTCTGGTGGGGATTTATGTTGTTTATAAAATGTATATAACTTTTGTACATTTCAGCTGCTAAGCAATTTGGAATGCTTACCCGTGGCTGTCCTTTTGAAAGCTGACTTCCTATTAGTATCCAGGTTTTATTCCTTACAATATAGCCTTCGACAAGAACACCTGTGGCATGAAAAGATAGAAGTAAAATTAGCAGACAAACGTGAATCGCCTAGAGGCAATTGCTGAGCGAACCAATTTCCAGAATGACATAAATTATTCAGAATTACAGAATTTTGTAAACAGCATCAGCTAAATAACTCCTATCATCAATAAATCTTTCGAGCATTGTTTTGTATTAAATAATTTGTCCAAGTTTTCATTTATAATACATTTTTAGTTTAATTTGTGTTTGGTGAGCGAAAATGTGAAATTGGAGAGTCAAATGTATATCAAATTTAAGTGGAGATTAAATTATTTTCGTCTTTGCATGTGTATTCATTGCTCTCAATGTTTATTCGTTTAGACTCTTTTTTTCATCGCAACTGGCGTTATTACCGTGTGGGAGCCGTAAAATGTCCCCATATACTTCACTATTATGTGCTTTATATGTTATGTCCCTTTGTGATAATTGGGCTCATTCCGTTTTTTTTTTTTTTTTTGCAAAACGTTTGTTAAAGTAATCGATGAGGCTTCAGTGCAACAAATCTGGAGTAGAAGTATTCGGCACTCCAACATTTGTCATCTTTGGTCCAATGTTCATACATCACGAAAACATGCCTATATAATTTTGACCTCCTTAAACCCCACTTTTATCTAGTAAAACTGGGATTTACAGGGGTATACATTATTTTCTTATTTCTGCTCAAAAACATAGATTGTGGGCACTCGTTAGAAGTACCCACAATCTATGTTTTGGGCAGAAATGTGAAAAATATCACAGTTTTTTATCTGAAAATTTTCAGTTTTTGGAGGCGAATATTTTTATATACCTGAATAGGCGTGTTTTCTTAATGAGCTCTCAGTTTTCATTTCATTTAGAATCTAAATAGCTTTGACATTTTAAATATCGACACTTCAGCATCCATTTTCATTTATGTTTTTTGTGTGTTTATCGCTGTCAAGGCTCACTCCTTTAGAATCTGTTTTGCATTGTTGCTAGCAATGGCCCAAAGATTTTACAGCTCATGTCTGAAACTAAATTCGGCTACATGTATTGTACTTACCATTGTGGTGTGTGTGGAGATAATAACGATGGGCATAAACTGTTGGATGGTTCCATGGGCATGCTATCTCGGTAAAATAGCCTTTAAGCACAAATATAAACCATTTTAATACACATATATTAATAAAACGAAATTTGTGTTGCATATACTTATAGAGTGTATCTAAATACATATTCTTAATCCCTCTACAAATATATATGTTGTTGGTACTCATTAGAAGGGCCTTTGAAAGGCGCTTCTAATGAGTACCAATCACATATGCCTTAGTGGAAAACATAAGAACAGTAGCAATTTTGTTTCTGGTTGACAAATGCCTTATAAAGCGCTATGGCTATGAAGTAATATACTTCATACAGACATATTAACGTAATGTGGAATTTATAGTATTTACAGAAGCGAGCATAAAAAATCATCAATATGGTTATCTCTTAAAGCCCATTGTCATGTATAACTAAACATATGGGGATTCTTTATGACAAATACTGGAGCATTTTCGTATAAGAGAGACGATAGCTACCTTTTTAAAAATATATAAAAAAATAAGATAGCCAACAAATCATAAATATAATATTTAAAATGCATTTTAGAACTGAAAAGATATTCCTCAAATATTGCTATTTAATGCGAAGCTTTGATGCTTTCCATTGCATTCTTCGATTACTATATCAGTAAAAATGTTTACAAAAGTTAGAACATACACAAGAAGATTTGCTTGAAGATACCTACCTGCTAGCTGAAACTATAAATCGCAAGGACTTCCAAACGTGGTTCAACTATTGGTTTTCATTTACACTGGCATACAGTAGAATAAGCCAGGAGTACTCGTCTTTGTTTATTATAGTGATTAATTTGATTTTTATGTTTTCGCTTTGATGCATTGACTGAGTTGGGAGCCTTTATGCGAACCGAATGTTTATGTATTTCTGTATTAAGAGTAGCATCGGGACCCAGGGTGAAGTTAGCTAGCTGTAAAAGTGCTTTAAACCCCCCGGTGGTTTGCTCTACCGACCGTTCTAAGGCGGTGGTCCCGGTGTTAGTCTTACTCTTTATTGCTTTGTGGTTTATTCTACGAGGCGATTTGTTGTATGTCTTTCCGTGCGTCATTTTGTTCTTGTGTTTTTCAGTCCTTTTAGTATTGCGATTACCTCGCTTGGGGAGGAGAGAGCTAATCTTAGTGCTTTTCGTACGTTTGTTCGGTTTGTGCTTGTTTAGATTTGTCGGTTTCCTCTTCCTCTTGGGGTCTGGGAAGGGCTGCGGTTTGTGATTGTGGCACTCCCTGGACTTTTCTCTTACCGTTTTTGGTATACATATATAAGCTTGTTTGACATCTTGAAACAGTGCGATCTTATCATTTTGCGCTGTATGAATTTAATTGAACGCCATATTATAAACTCTGCTGGTTCAAAGCTTTTATTAAAACGTTTAAAGCAGGATGGGAGCAAGATACAGACGAAATGTTTGCTCTCCGAAAAGGCTCAGTTCATATTCTCGATGGATATAATGAATGTGTACGATGTAATTTTATCTATCGAATGCTATTTTATAATATAGATTTTCATATACACGCAATGGTAATTGACAGGATAATATAGATTCTAATCTAGTCTACCCAGCGGCGTATGAAGTTTATACAACAACGCATTAACGTCGATGCAATGTCATAACGTAAATGCGACGTTATATAAACGTCTTGTGCCCACTGGGTATCACTATATTACTATATTATATTCTATTTTATATTATTACACATCTAGCGTACTTACCTTTGCTGCGGTTAGCAGGTATGAAGCCAGCATTTAACAAAAGGTAGGACTGATAGTACTTATCCTCGCTGCAATCACCAAATACAAACAGTTAACCTATGTGTGAATGGTCAAAGGGAGAATGTCCGTATAGGTTTTAAAATGTACTGACTTTTTAATTAATGATGATAGACGGATGTGCTTGAAATTATCTTGTAGCGGACTCTAAATATTAAAATGCGATATAAAATTTATGATCATCGTAGAAATTCATTGGTATAAAACACGCGCAAAAATTCAAACTACTTTATTTTATTGTTTATTTTCTTAAGTTTTGGTATATTGTGATAGAAGAATAGGTAGAGCTTTACAAATGATATTGGTGATAACGATGAATGCAGCTATCTATTCCAGTTCAAATATGTGTATCCCAGCAAGTAGCACATTCATGAATTTCAAAAAAAAAAAAAAAAAAAAAAAAAAAAAAAATCCGCGGTGTTTAAACGGTTCTTAATGTCCGCATTCTATTCATCGATAATATTAACCATCCTCATCAAAATAACAATTTCAAATAAAAACCTAAATTCAGCAATAGCAATGCCAGGCGAATCCAAAATTTTCACTTTTTAAAACCAAGCGCAGAGCAAAACGGCGGACAATGAAGATCCAGATCATTCTGCACATTCATGCAATTTGATCAGTGCCTTTCTGTCCTGCTTACAGAGCCAATGCAAACTATTGAATATATCAAACTATTCACACACTAATTTGGGACTTTGCTGTTCGCATATAGCGTAAAGGTCCTTTTCTTAAGTTACGCAACATTAAAGTCCTTCCAACCCGCATGAAATCAGCCGCGAATATGTAAAACTCTTGGTAGCACACTTTGAAGGAAGAACCCAGTCAGCATTTTACGTAAATCTATATCGGGCCGTCATCGACCCGTCAGGGTAGCTGACGGGCCGATGACGGCCCGATGTAGATTTACGTAGAATGCTAGCTGGGAAATAAAACAATATGTTTGCTTGTGTAAAACCCTATTTACCCATAGTATTCTGACATACAAGCCTAAGCAAACAGTGTAGACCCAGATCAGACGTCACAGAACGCGATGTCTTCTAATCAGGGTCTTCACTGTTTTTAGAAGGTTTAGGCATATCAAACAGGTAGCAAAATGGACTTGATTTGATAAGAATACTTAAGAGTAAATGCGGTACGCCGCACAGGCATAAACTGTCGGTGGAGATATTGTACGAATAGTCTCATACAGTCTACCGATTCTTTAGTGGAAAATGAAGGCATTGATCAGACTGCGCGGATGCACAGGATGACCCTGACCTTTACTGTCTGCATACGCCTTGAAGACATTTTCTTCATGACATGGCCAACGTGATGTTAGGCATGAAGAATAGATTTGATAATACCAATTCCAAAATGTCCATCAAGTATTAAATCACAATGTGACGTAATTGTAGGAAGACAATACGACCATATCTATTGTAAAAGATTTATTCCTTAAAGTATGTCCTTAATTTGTGTCTCTGTGCTTTCGGTGCTTTGGACTAGATATCAAACCATCTCCTCATAATCTCAACTTACGGTGTTTGCTTTAGCTTTAAGGAAACATTCGCGGAACTGACGGATGGATCTGTAAAGCAGAAGCAATAGTATTATGACAGGTGTATTGCCTAGCATACAGTAATACAAGCAACACTGCCATCGTTATTACAAGGAATGAGAAAAACTATTTATTTTTTACTTGCTGTTCTATCATTGAACAAAAGCTACGGAAATTAATTTAAATGAAACAGCTGTATTTGAAAGTATAATCCATAATGGTGTGATACGTCTGCAGCAGTCTTCTGACTCTTGAACACAAATAACCCTTTTCAGCCTTCTCCTTTGCGGGAGTAACAACACATGTTACAATTATGTGAATTATACTCGACTTGACAACATCGAAATTTCATCTACAGTATTAAACTGTATACATGTATGATACATATATATACTGAACCAAAAAATAAACTTTCGGGAGACTTCAGTGGGACTGTTTCCACATATGTGTATATTAACAGTTTTTATTCGTATTTGTTATTGCACAATAATTTAAAATCAATTCATCAACGTTCATTTACAGTCTGAAAATTGTCAATTTCATTGGATTTTTCAATTTCATTTGAGGTAGGTGTCGATTCAATTTTTTTTTGGCTTTAGTAACGAGTATGCCCACCGCGAGCATTGCTAACAGTTTGGCAGCGACGACGCATTGAGTGGATGAGATTATTAATTTGAGCCTGGGGTATATTATTCCACTCTTCTAGCATAGCGTCACGGAGCTCATTGACGTTACCAGGCGGACTCTGACGTGTGTCAAGAGGTGCTCGATGGGATTTAGATCCGGGTTTTTTGAGGGCCAGTCGTCTATGAAATCAATATTGTTGTTTCGCAAGAACTGGATATTGTCACGGGCGACGTGAGGTCTGGCGTTGTCTTGCTGAAACACAGAAATAACGCCGTGATTTTGTAAGAGAGGAATAACGTGTGGGGCAAGGACACGGTCTCTATACTTTTGAGCGTTCAAATTGCCATCAATGACCACTAATCGGGTACGATACCCATAACTTATTCCGGCCCAGACCATCACGGAACCCCCACCGGCAAAACGATCCCGCTGAAGAACGCAACAGTAGCGTAACTTTCATTCCTACGTCGATAGACCCTGATCCGACCATCACTATTCGACAATGCAAACCTGGATTCATCTGAAAAAAGAATCGTCCGCCAGTCTTGCCTTGTCCAGCTGATGTGTCTATCAGCCCATTGAAGCCTGTCACGGCGATGACGATCCGTTAATACTGTTCCGACGTAGGGACGACGAGCACGTAAATTGTTATCAGCCAAACGATTTCGTACGGTTTGAGCGAAAATCCTGGGGTTATGAGTACCTGGGGTGACAGACGCTGTAGCTGTCGCAGTTAAAAACGATTTTGTAAATGTTGGTTCAAAATATAGCGGTCTTGCGCCGGCGTGGTCACACGTGGTCTACCGCTACGTGGAAGATCTCCCGTGCTTCCGGTCTGCACAAACTGCCGTCTCAGACTTCTAACTGCCTGCACAGATGATCCAACTTGTGCTGCAACATCTTCCGTTGAAGCTCCTGCCTCCAGCATCCCAACGGCTCTCTCTCTTAAATGTTTCGCAATTCGAGGCATCGAAATTTTGCCCAAATTGTATCGATATAAAAGTGTTTAGTTATTTTTATGACTGTAGTCGTCAAGTGCAATAATTTGCAGTGAAAAAAGTTAACACATGTAAACAAGATATGTCCATCCCGTGCGTGCACGTGAAAATGGAGGTTTTGTCAAAACAGATGATATCGTTCGACATGAGGTGATTATCTGACCGATTTCCCAAAGTAGGACGGCAGTGTAAACTACTACATATACACATTTTTCTACATGTTGTATTTAACCTTATAAGTTTAAGACCTACTTTGCGAAAGTTTCTTTTTTGGTTCAGTATATAAATGACTCGAGCAGTCCGTGTAAAGGTAAAAATAGTGTTAGCTAGGAATTGTCAAAGTAGAAGCACAAATACGATAGACGATTTAAAATTTTTCAGTTTGTTTTCAGATCATTTAATTCCATAGCAGTTAAAATCTAACTATTACAAAAACACCATAGCAGTTAAAAACAATAGTTACAACAATATTACCTTTCACAATGGCGCTAAAATGTACTTCTATCAACAGATACTTATGAGGTGTATTTTGTCCAACAGGTATGGTAAGACCTGCAATGATATGTTTAACCCATTTACGTCAAGTGGACTCTTCTACCACTATTCTTTGGATCGGACCATTTCCAATTGCTGGGTGTCTGGTTAGTTTTTATTACTTCTATGTTTGATAGCTGTTCCTGTAGTTAATACAAATAATATAGACTTTGAAAACGCGGAGTCTGGTCGAGGTCTGCCTTATTTGCCAGTTACCCTTTTAGGGATCTTAACGGGTAAATTAATATATGATCCATTCTTTACAGTATAAACCCATCAGGCATACAACACTAAACTACAAAGTTTTAACGTTGAGTCAACGTCCTAAACGTTGGAACGACGTTGTGTCAACGTTGTGTGCCAGCTAGGCATCTAATGTCATAAATACAATTAGCTCCTATTTCATATAATATTCAATCGAGCTTTCGAAAATCCATCTACGTGAATTTTGTATTCGTTTGAATGTCTACAACGTTCATTTATTTATTTTTTTTATTTTTTTTTTTTTTTTATATTTTATTTTATTTTATTTTATTTTGTAATCGCATCGCGTTCCCAGAGGCATATACTCGTATTCTATATATGTAATAGAGATAATCAGAAATTTTGTGGACTGTGTCTGTTCCAATCACAAAAAAAAAAAAAAAAAAAAAAAAAAAAAGAAAATCCAAAATGTGATCCAATTGCGAAAGTATGCTCAGCAAACCGGATCCGCTTGTTTGACCAAAAAGTCTGATCAGAAGTTTCTATCATTGATTCTGTAGCGGAATGCATAGGTCTTATGCAGACTAGGCATGTTATATATGTTTGCCTTTTTATTTGCGATTTATCCACATTTGGGCCACGCCATGCGAAAACGTGTCTTCAGCCATGTGCAGACAGCGATTGCCCAGAACAACCTGCGCATCCACGCAGTCTGATCAGGGCCTTCGCTTACCGCTAACAGAATCAATGAACACAATAGAATGTATGAAAGGAGAGCAAATGCGCAGACGAACTTTACGCATGCGTGTGATGAAACTGAATCTGAGCATTTTGAGCATGCTTGAAGACACTTGTTCGCTTGGCGTGGCCCATTTAATCCTTAAAGTGCCATGCAAAATAGTAACAGATGATATTTTTAAATTTTCGTTCTTACTCTTTCAGAGTAAATAAGGTTTGACATTTTGTGCGAATCGCCTTCCTAGCAGACGATTTACATAAAATGCCAAGTTTTTTTTCTGAAATTGAATTATAGAATGTCGTCTGCTGCAGTTGTGATTGGGGCTTTATGGTTATTTTTATAACTCCACTGTAATTAAATACTGTACAATGAACAAAATTAATACAGCAGACAAAATTAGCAATAGTAATGTAGTTACAATTTATTCATATAATGTCATATTTTATCAAAGTGTACAAAGCAATGTACCTACATGTTTACAAGCTGGACTTTTAGCTGTAAGATCATGTAAAGGAATTATCCAATGTTATATTTGCTAATGCGCGGATATAGGCTAGTTGGTAGCATCGCAGTATAGCAACAACAATAGGAAAGTATGAAGTTAGCAATAAACAATTAAATAAACTTATTCAGAAAATACTATCAAACTCCAACATTTCAACTCGCTTTACGAAATTGTCGTCCTCCTTTTAGCTGATCTGGATTTAAATACAAACAACAAGTCTTCATTTTGAACGAGAAATGACATTTTCTCTTCTGACAAGTTTTCATTTAAATTTTGCTTTTCAAATTTTGTAACACTTCGAACCTTGAAATGAAATAGATGAAAATTTCTATACCCACTGGTTTAACCAATGTGCGCAGTCATTCAGTATCATAATAATTGACAAAAGTTAACGATAGGTGGCTATGGTACTTCTAGTAGAGACTTCTCAAGTACAAAACGTACCTTTAGGTGGTGTGAAGCTATCAAACGTCTTAATCAAATCATCCCATCCAACAAAATTTACTGCGCTGCCGATGCAATTCTTTCCTGTAATATGTGTCTTAGCACATTTCCTGAAACGAAAGTCGTATAAGATCAACGAAACATAGCATTCAGTTATTAGGGAATGGATACACCATCAGGGTAACCAATTCTGTCAAAATAATTTTTATTTTTCCTCGCTTTGGAAAAGGGGTCCACTCTAAAAGGACTGAATTTGCTCCAACTAGGAGCAAGTTCTTTTCTTGTAGAGTAGACCCCGTTGGGAGCAAGTTCTTTCCTTTTAGAGTAGAACCTTTTTCAGAAGGTACTTGCTTTGAAGGAGTCACACAAAGGTTTGGACTGGCTCCCGTCTAACTGATATTTGAATCAGCATAAAATGATTCATATCTGACAAAAATCCTATCTTTTGGAATGTCCTTCTCTCTGATTTGGCTGATCAATTATTGGTTTCTGACAGGTAAGGGAGATGATATGTGTAGAAAAATAGCTAAGGAGGAGTATTTTACCTTTGTTAAATTAGAACAATAAAACTCCTGGCGAGGGACCAGGCTAACAAAGGTTCCTCAGTTGCAAATTGGCGGAAAATCTACCGACTATTGTACTGGGTGACAATGCCTTAATTCATGAATCCGTTTATAGCGAGCTTGCTGCCGCATATAGGCCACATGCGGCGCAGGCTTTCGGCCTACGCGAGCAAGCTATATGGTACAGCACACGTACGTTTCATTGCCGCCGACCAAACAGGAAATGAGCATTTTGTTTGCAGTTTGTCGGGTTCTAGATTAATGTGGCAGATCTATTTATATTTGCCGGGACCAACTGGGAAAATCCGGAACCAGAGTCCGGTACCAAAATTTTAACGGTTTAGCTTGGATCTTATACTTTGATTTTTTGGACGATTTTTGGCTTTAATATTATCCAATGTACTGTAACTGCAAAATGTGATTTTTCAAAGCATAGTGCATTGCAAGCTCGCCTATAGGCATTGCCTATGTTCATATTAGAATGTTAACAATGACGTATGCTTTAACAAAAACAGTTCACAATGTTTGTTAGGTTATAAATTCTAAATACTTACTTAGCAATTAATGTCTTATCGCACATAACATGTGTCCCATGCTTTTCGCGAGTTATACTAAGGAGGGAAATTTAGCATAGGGTTAGGTACGGACGTACGTTGGTGAACCCAGAAATCGTTTCGTTCAGATACATGATCAAATCAAACTATAGACCGATTCATATGCTTTAGAAGTGAAGAAAATATTATACTTTATCATATATTCCATTATCCTTGGAGACTAATGAAAATATGATTTTATACATTGTAACAACCTTTGCAAATCTTATGGATTTAGGCATAATTTGTGATTGTGCATACGTCAGTCAAAGAACATGACCCATTTACATGTTCCTGCTTGAATAAATAGATGCATAAAGTGGACCTATAGATAAGTTTTCCAGACTGAAAAAGGTAGACATACCAAAAGCAGGCACGTCTAAACTACAGAAATCTGAAAGGCTGCCTTTGGAAACAAAAACACATAAAAGAACGAAAATAGGAGACTCGGTTTTATTAAGTCTCTTCATATACAGCAGTGTAATTTGTGAGGCTGCAGACATCCCCTAGCACCAGTTTAAGCGGTATTCGATTTTCAAAGTGTTAAAGGAAGTGAACAGCCCGGGGGTTGTGTTTTTACAATATTACAAGCAGCAAGGTCGTTAACCCTTCTCATGCTGAATAAATTAAGATGCCATGCCCACTTCTAATTTCCAGCCCATCAGATTACTTGATCCAGTTTGTTGATATATATTCACATACTGAATGACAAACAGTGAAGATCCAGATCAGTTGGCTTCTTCAGAAGCCAATTGATCTGGATCTACACTGTTTGCTAAGACACGGCATGTCGTGCTCAGCAAGAGAAGGGTTAATAAGCTCTAAACACCAGTGATTCTAATGTAGCAATTTTTATCATTCCACATATGATAAAATGATTTGTCTAGTTCATGCGCTCTGATATTCCAATATTATTACAATATTATAAACTTCGAATACGCCCACTTAAATTTTCTAAAAATTTTAACTTAACCATTTTGTTAGCAACATAACGCTGCTCCTTTAAATTTGAATGGACACACTTGCAGGGAAGAACAACTCTGTCAGAATTGAGTTTGCTCCTTTCTGAAAAGTGGTTAACTCTAAAAGGAAAAAAATTGCTCTAAAGGGGAGTAATTTTTTCCTTTTAGAGTTGACCCCATTCAGAACGGGCTTAGTGTGCAGTAAAGCAAACAGAAAGTCAACAAGTTGTCTCCTTTGGCTGAAATGGTGAACTATCTACTACTTGTATCCGATTACCTTAATCCAGATGGCATACAATGTTGCAACAACGTCGATTTAACGTTGATGCAACAGCTTGACATTGAATCAACGCTGAATCGACGTTGTTTCAACGCTGTGTGCCCGCTGGGTAAGGCTATAAACTGACTGATTTACTCACCAAAGAGGAACATCGGACGCTGGTGCCTCACATAAACCAGTAGACACGTGATGTACATTCTTATGGTTCACAGTTATCGTTAAACTTTCTGTAAGGATATGGTTTGGAAATAAAGTAATCGAACTTCAACACAGAAAAATGGGCTAATGCGTACAATGAAAACCTAGGACAACTATGTACCTACTTGGGTAGATCAGAGCATTTGTTATCTGCTTATATGAACCTGAACTGTTGTTAAACTGTTCACCAACTTTAATAGTAAGTACCTCGTTAGGACTTTGGTTGTCTGCATGTGCCTTACTAACCCATATTCGTACGACCCAGCCAATGGCAAGGCACTCTTAGTCTGGTATGATATAACATCCTTAATCGACAGATGTTTGTGATAACTTAGAAGCTTGTGATTGCTCGCTGTGGGACCTGTTCGTGTTTTGTCATGTGTAATGGTTTTTTGTTGTGTTTGGTGGTTCAATTCTGGCATTAGAATCCCCGGTTGGGGAAGATGGAGTTGGCTGTTTTGCTTTTGTTAGTTTGTAACGTTTGTATTGCCCATATGCATATGGACAATTACGCATTTTACGCATGTGCGTAATATGCGTACCAAAAATAAAATTATTTGCAATAAAGAGATACCAACGAACATAAAATATTTTGCTTTTTACCATAGGAGCTCTTAAAGAAAATAATCACTTCCAAAATTGGGGCTACTCTTAAAGGAAAGCATTTGCTCCCTTTGGGGGCAAATTCTTTCCTTTAAGAGTAGCCCCTATTTTTGAAGTGATACTAGGGAGAATTTTTAGAAGGTTGTTCCTGGGTGCGCGTAACAATAAGTCCGTTCTGGTTGTGCCACTGTTGCCCGTCGTAGTTTGTTTATCATTTCACTTGGTGTCGTTGGTAGGCTATGAGCTGTGACTGGGGCACTTCCTGGATATATTCCTTGCAAGTTTTCTTTACCACCATCCAACATAGGGCGTACTCACCAAGATATGCGCTGTCTACCTCCTCCAGTTTTCTAGCAAAACAAACATACTCTCCTGTCTGAAACATAAGATTATGGCGCCCTTCAACCGAATGCCTAGATGGCAGAGCAGAACTACTTCTAACAACTTAATTGCAGGCAAGCTAGCATTGTTTGCGAAATTCGAAGATTAAATCTCAAAAGACGTTTTCCTGGTAAACAATAGCTTAGATATTTGAAACTATAACAGCAACAGCCACAGTGGCTACCGTTCGCAAGTATGTCCGCTATAATAAACATCGAAAACAGACAGGTTTCATTACACAAAACGTTATTATTTGTCCTTGTAAAATATTAAGCAACACCCATAACACGTACAATAAAATGAGAACTTAAAACAAATCATTTCTGCCAAAAGATAGATGACAAGGGTGGCAGGTTCCTTGATTTTAGTAAATGCTTCAAAAGTGGGTTTTAATTGTTGTCTACAAGAATAGTATCTTATAACTAAAAAACTACAGAACAAAAACCAGTAAAGGTTAGCAATGCTATTGCAGGTAATTATTTTAAGGCATGTAAGATCATGTTTATCACGAAATACTTTGGGATTATGCGATCTTCGATAAACAAACAAACAGAATAACTTAACAGAGTAAAGCTATGAAAAACCAGTTTTGTTCTGCCATCCATGGAAGCTACCCTGAGGCGGTAGTATCATGCATACGGTATCAACGGAGAACACACGCTTTTCTGTAAATAAATATGGACCGCGCCGAGCAAAAATCTGTCTTCGAGCAAAATGCACACATTCTTTCTGCGCATGCGCAAAGTATCATCCAGGTCTTTGCCCTCTATTTATACATTCTGTAGTATTCTGTAACGACTCTGTTAGAGGACAGTGGAGGCCCTGATTAGACTACATAGATGCGCAGGCTGATCTGGGCATTCAGCGTCCGCATGTGCCCGAAGTCACGTATTCGCATGGCCTGGTCGTCTGCCATTACTGACAAGGACCAATCTTAATCACATGCGAGAAATGCTATTGTTTGTGTGTTCTAAAATGATTTATTAGACCAATTCTAGCTCTAAATTATCTGTTGCAGATGGAACAACAAACGTCAGAGCAAGACAGGTCTGTTGGTGAGCCCTTAGCTCTGGCTTTGCGCTGTGCACGTTTCTGCTCGGCTTCGCTGATTCCTTTTGCTTTATATTCACTAGCACCTCTTCTGATGAGGCCTCACCACTTTGCTCGGTCCTGTGCAATTTGTTCCCACGACTCTGTTGATAACTTGAAGTCCTTGAGGGAGGCTTTGAGGGTGTCTTTGTATCGCTTCTTCTGACCACCATGGGAGCGTTTGCCCATTTCTAGTTCTCCATAGGGGATTTTCTTTTGCAATTGTTCCTCAGGCATCCTGGTAACATGGCCTGTCCATCTTAACTGTGCCAGTTTCAGAAGACTATGTACACTCTGCATCCCTACCTTTTTCAGGACTTCTGTGTCTGGAATCCTGTCTTGCCACTTAATCTTTAAAAATTTTCTAAGACGGCTTGTATGGAAGTGGTTCAGTCTTTTAGCGTGCCGTTGGTAAACTGTCCACGTTTCTGTAGACTTTCAGCTTTAAGTCAAGCCTGATTCCACTTCGATCCCAAACACCACCACACAGTCGGCCAAATGCTGCACTAGCTTTGGCAATCCTGGCATTGACTTCATCATCAATGTGTACGACTCTTGAAAATGTGATTCCAAGGTATGTGAACTTGTCTACCATTTGCAATCTTTGACCTTTCACTGTAATGGTGGGCTCCTTGTAAGGCTTGCCAGGTGCTGGTTGATAAACCACCTCGGTCTTTTTGATGCTGATAGTGAGGTCATAGCTGTCACAGAAGTCAGATACTTAATCTACACCTTTTTGCATCTTCTCTTCTGTTGGAGCACCCTTTGCCATGTCATTATTCAGACCGTTATTTAGTAAACTATATCGAGGGTTGAGCGCAAGACTATTGTAACTGAAACATATTTTTGAAACCCTTGTTTAGGGGCAACTTGGACCCCTTTGTAAACAATGCAAAGTTAGGTGCCATTGCTCATACGAGCAATGGCACCTAAATTTCCATTGTTTACAGAAAAAAATGTTGTAATCTTCATAACGCCTTCATGGTGAGGAGATTAGGTTTGGGGAAAAACAACCATCTGACTTACGCTAGTCTTGCGCTCAACCCTCGATATGTACTGTAGCTATCTTTAAAAATAATTATTTCCTATATCTATTTCTGTATTATTATATTAATCAACTATTTGCCAGTAATTGAATAACGTCTCTGTTCACTTGTGACGTCATCAATGTTGTGCTTACTTGGCGTCATTAAAAAGAAAAAAAAAGTGGCGTCTAACAACTTTGAAAATGCCATTAAAATAGTTTGGCGATTTTCTGACTGTCACCAAGAAAGTTTGAAGAAATAGAGGTAAATCTAAAATATCATATTTTCCTCCATTTACAAATGGTAAATTTGTTATTCAGAACCGCATACATTTTGTACAAAAAGCTGAAATGCATGTCCATAAAACTGTGAATTAAACTATAAGTAAACGAACAAGGCAGCTTCATACCTCATCGGTTTCAACTAGTGGAACCTGTGTATCAATAACAGTGAAATCATCGTGGCCTTCTCCGGTTCCTAAGCACCATAGAAAAGCTAGGAGGAGACACTGTAGCTTGAAGCCGCTCTGTGTCATATTGTCTTATTATCCGTATTAAATTTGAACTTTGAAGGAATTTACTATTTTATTTATGTTTACTCTAATAACCTTGATGTTGTCAACATACGATAGATAACAAATTCGATTAAGTTGGACAGGCTGTCATATTCCATGAACTATCAAGACCTTATCAAGAATTTCCTCTAACGGAAGTATCAGCACAACATGCTGGGTAAAAAGTTCAGCAGACGACATTTTGAAATAATTTTCGTTTTTTTTTCCCCAAGAAAATACGCTTTGACATTTCATGCAAAATGTCTCCTAGGGGGACACTTTGCATGAAATGTCAAAGCCTATTTTGTGGAAAATTAAAAAACAAAAACTATCATAAATTTTTTTGTCTGCTGAATTTGCCCATAGCAAGTGTTAAGATCGTCCAGTTACATAAGATCTTTGTGGGTTCAAAGGGTTCACTTCATTCGTGGTTGTTTACATCTAAACTTTCGTCTTGTATTAGAAGCATTGTGAATAGCAAGACGTCTATGATGTTGTTTCAATAGCCTTAAGAAAAAATAACTGGGGATATTCATTACTTTTCGCCATTTACAGCAGTAAAAATCACATACCGTTACATATTGTTATATATATATATATATATATAGAATATCGAAAATGATTACATCACAGACGCTGTTAAGAAGTTTGCCTAATGGTGATTGTATGAATAATGACGTGTGCTGAGCAAAGTCTCAGATCAGGCTACATATTCCCACAGTCTGATCAGTCTTCACAAGCAGTTTCCGGTCAGCCAGTCACACAAAATACAGTATAACCTCAATGGTTCGAACAAGGATGACTTATTTACCGTGGATGATTCGGATTCGTTTTTGTCTGTCCCTACAAAATTCTTCCAATAGCTCAAGAAAACAAATATTTAGGGATTTTTTCTTATTTTATCATGAGATCGTATGTTGTGTGTACCCTTTAGAATCGCCTCATTTAGGCGATTCTAATGAGTTCACTCAACATACAATCTTCATTGAGACGATTCTAACGAGTACACTCAACATACAATCGTTGTATAGAAAATCGAAAAGATTTCCCTAAATTATCGCTATTTGCTTCCTGAACTGGTGCCATGATATACCCTCAGTGGCTCGAACTACCCATGTCTCGAACAAATTTCTATGGTCTCAAAGATGTTCGAGCCATTGAGGTTCGACTGTATGAACAAAGATACCCAGGAAATGCCACAATCATGAACCACAGCCTTCCCGAGACGTCAAAAGAAGGACAGGTGAGGAACAAATAATAACAAAGCAAATATCACTTATAAAACCTCTGGCACACGAACAAAGAACTTCAATAGAAGAACCACATTGGAAAGGTCAGTAGAAAAATATACTCGGGGTAGGGGGCGGGACTTAAACCACTTTTACCAAAGTCTTTTTCAGCTGGAGAACACTCTGACTGTGCAAATGTATTACTTATCAAGTCTTACCTTGATGAGCTACTTCATGACAAAACCAACAAAATGGCATGTGCGCCCAGCAAAGACTCAGATCAGCCTGGGCTTCCGCCCAGTCTTGGGCAAAGACTCAGATCAGCCTAGGCAACCGCCCAGTCTGATCAGTCTTTTCTGTTTGCATGAAAAAAAAAGCTTAGACCCTTAGCTACCTATTGAACGCACAGCAAAGACTGATCAGACTGAGCGGGTGCCCAGGCTGATTTTAGTCTTCGCTGGGCGCACATCCATTTTGTATGTTTTGTCATGAGGTGGCTCAGTTTACAGAGATGTGATAAAATGAACCAATTATTACCTATTGCATGTATTTAGGAGAATTCTGTTCGACAGTTGTTTTGTAGTTATGAGCTCTTTAACATAGCTAGCTTCTCTGATATTAACAATTAAAATTATTTTAATTGAAACATGTTTGATTTTAATGTTGTTTTATTAACCTACAAATTATTGTCACTATCAACCTTCTCTTTCTCGGTGTTAAATCCTTTTTTGGTATTGTCATGTTTCGTAGACCACAGCATTGTTTGTTTTACGCAATAAAATGAAAGGTACATTTCTGATACGATATCATAAATGTTTAAGGAAAAGGTGCAGCAAACATCTAACAAAACATTTGACAATATCAGAAACATTTTATAGATTTGAGCATTCATTATAAAAAAAGGTAAGAGAAAAGTGCAGGGAGTGCCACAATCACAAACCGCAGCCCTTCCCAGACACCAAGAGGAAGAGGAAATAAAGCCAAACAAGCGCAAATCGAACAAACGTACGAAAAGCACTAAGATTAGCTCTCTCTTTCCCAAGCGAAGTAATCGCAATGCTAAAAGGACTGAAAAACACAAGAGCAAAATGACACAAGGTAAGACATAAAACAAATCGCCTCGTAGAATAAACCACAAAGCAACAAAGAGTAAGACTAACATCGGGACCACCGCCTTAGAACGGTCAGTAGAGTAAACCACCGGGGGGTTTAAAGCACTTTTACAGCTAGCCACCCTGGGTCCCGATGCTACTCTTAATAGAGAAATAGATAAAAATTCGGTTCGCATAAAGGCTCCCAGCTCATTCAATGCATCAAAGCGAAAACATAAAAAAAACAAAACAAATTAATCACTATAATATACAAAGACGAGTACTCATGGCTAATTTTACAGTATGCCAGAGTAAATGAAAACCAATAGTTGGACCACGGCGGGCAAACCAAAGATATTTAGTCAAGCCCCAACCCACTGGTTAAAGTTTTACGAAGAGGCCGTCATTGAGTCTTAGGCCCGCCCCGTCGTCGTGCAATTAAAGAGTAAAGCATAGCCATCAACAATGATTGGATTGACAACTAGGCTTGCAGTCTGCCGCATAATATCCAGGCTATAGCCAATTCTTTTATAACGGTTAAGCCCAAGAATGTTTTATCACATTCACTGTAAGTACATAGACAGAGGCGTAGTGCTCGTTACGCACAATATGCATGTGCGTAACATGTGTAAGAAAAATATTTACGAAGTGAAAATATAACACAAATAGTTTACAGTTTTACCATAGGGGCTGCTCTTATAGGAAATAATTTGCTCCCTCTGGTAGCAACTTCTTTCCTTTAAGACTTGCCCCTATTTTAGAAACATTTTTAGGCATTATTTTTAAGATTTTTCCTGAATGTGCGTAAAATAATTCCGTTCTGGCTACGCCACTGCTCGGGCACGTTAACTCCTTACATTAATTATTTGTTCTACATGTACGATATATGAATAGTCTCAACAATACCGAGACTCCTTGTCTCTTTTTTGGGTGTTCTCGTTTCAAAGGACTACCTTTATATATTTTATTTATACAGATTGTTTACATGTTATCGACGGTACGTAGCCCAGGATAAGAAACAGACAGCACACAGCAAAAAGTGTGTCATAGCAAATCCTTGTTGGATCAATCGTTTTGTCTTTGTTTTTGTTTTGTAATAGAAATGGAGATATCCAGAAAAGTTTAAATTCAATGTACTTTGATTACAAAGAGCGCCAAGAGTCAAACCTGCGCTGCTTCGATGACAACCGGGAGCAAAGTAATACAAGAACTCAGAAACTGATACAATACTTCTGCGCACCATCCGCTTAAGGGGACCTGGTAGTTTGTCTGCCCAATGCCTTTACAAGGGAGACAGCTTTCGTGATTTCCTCTTCGCTGTTCGGCACATTAAGCCACTTCTGAAAAGGCTCCACTCTGAATGAAACGCCTTTGCTTCCCAAGGGAAGACATCACGAAAACATAATTTTGACCCTCTTAAGCCCAACTTTTATATAGTATAATTGGGGTTTACAGGGATATACAGTATTCTTCTAATTTCTGCTCCAAATCTATGTTTTGAGCAGGAATTTAAAAAATATCAATATTTTTTATCTAAAAATGCTCCTCTTTTTGGTCGTAAAATTTTCAATATAATTGAATAGGGGCGTTTTCGTATTGAAATTCTTTCCTTATAAGGAAGACTCCTGTTAAGAAGAAAAGCAAAACACACTTTACGGAAGTATATTCATTCCTTTAAAAGTTATGTAAGGTTAAGATACCCAGTAAATGTCATAATTACTAAAGCACAAAAAGGAGAGATTAATTACTAAAGCACAAAAAAGGACAGATTAAGAACAAACATTGACAAAACAATCATCACATATGAAACCACTGCCACAAACAAAGAAGAACTGCAACAAAGGAACCGTCTTGTAACCGTCAGTAAGACGCATATAGCGACAACTTGAAATAACCTCCCTAGAACGGAGAACTAACAAATAAACAGGAACAGTGGGTGTCCCGTCTTGCAACCATAAACAGCAAAATTACTTCAGGCTTCATATTCCAATCCTTGTCCATAGCCCTGATTTGGATTCAATCACATGTAAATGTCGTTGTTCGTGTAACGGCTGTTGAACTCATCAGTGGATCAACACAGAAGAAAATATACAAAATTATAGCCATCAAGGCTTTGATGGAACATAGTTAGGGACTTTGCTCAGGTAATTATTGAACATTTTATAACGGACATTAACAGGCAAGTCCTCTAAAGCTTCCTTACATAGCCTGACGGCGCTATATAGGACACGCAAGGCTAATAATTTGTGTAAACTTGTAGTTGTCATGATACAGCTAGCACAGAGTCTCGCGAGAGATACGTAGCTGGTAAATGCAAATGTCTTTGTTTTAACCTGTACACTCTACAGTGACATTGTCTTATTTTGCCAAGAATATAGGCTTTAAAATTTCATATAAATTGCCATCTTAGAGAAAAACTCCTTATGAGATAATTTGAATGAAATGTTAAAACCTGTTTTTTTGTGCTTGTTTGTCAAACAAATTGTGAACATATTTCAAAATATCTTCAGTCGAATGTTTTACGCAGCATGCTAATTAGTGCGAATTTGATTACCAGTTCCGATTGTTTTAATGTAGAACTTATTTTTTTACTTTTTTCCAAATTGTGTTTTTTTATATGTTTTTTTTTTTTTAAATATGGTTTTTGTATTTTTCTTTTACCTCTAAAGTATGCAATGATTCTCTAAGGAAAATAGGCAGGCCGAGATCAGAGTGCACGCATGCGCAGGCTGATCTGGTTTTCCGTTGTATTCATATTCTTAAGTAGCGCTCATATGTAAATTTACTTAGATACCAAAACTTTGTATTATAAATGGTAATGCATGTATACAGTAAAACAATTAAACTTTTAGAATGCAATATGCTGATGCTGTAAATAATTGGTTTTAGCTGAAAAAGTAATAAGTATCATTAAAGTTCTTCTGTTACGAGCTATTTGTATAAGAGCCGTCACTACAGCAGATAGCGGTCCATTTTGGTAGTAGTGCAATTTCTAGAGCACCCTCCGACGACATTTTAAGTATACCGTTTTGTCTCTGAAAATGTTGATCATATTAACCAATTTATGCCTAGTGGACTCTTCTACTAAAGCTCTTTGGACTGGTCTATTTCCAGTAGCAGGGTGTCTGGTTTAGCTTGAATTTTGCTATGGTTTATGGAAACTTCTGTAATTCATGCAATCAGTGTACCCTGATCAGATGCCGCATTTGCGGCGTCTGATCTAGGTCTGCACTGTTTGTCAATGTCCCTTTTATGGGATGCTAGGCATAAATGGGTCAAAACAATGTCAAAATAAAAGCGAAGGCACACAGGAAATGCCACAATCATGAAGCACAGCCCTCCTAAAGATCTTAATGAATTTGTTAGATTACAAGCGTTGTCATGCTAAAATTCGAGCCAGCACGTTAAGTGTCATATTTGACCAGCGCATTTTGATTTTGATTTTGATTTTGTGGGTATTGAACCCATTCAGATATCTTTGAAAATCGCGTTTCCCTTAAGCCGATACCAGTGACTGCTGTATGAACAGTTTCAAATGAAACTGTGAGTTATGTGGCGGCTGTAAGTCACCCCGTACGTCATCATAATGGTGTTTTTTTTTTCCGAGGGATCACTGTGTCCGTTTCTAATATCTTGAAAAATCGAGCTGCGCTTAAATAGGTGTTTTGGTGTATGAAGCTCTACAAACTACATTATTATCATGCGAAAAATAAAAAAAAAGAAACATAGAATTATGTTTCGTTCTCTTGTGTGTTTGGTGTTTCGAAGGACACGTTTTATAGATTTTATTTGACCTAATTGCGGCTGGTGATAAGTGCGTGTCTTTCCTTATTTAATTATAGTGCAAGAGAGATAGATTTTCTTTGTTTTCAGTAATGAACTCATCTGTGAAAATTCAGTAACATTGGCGGTTCAAGGGTTATGGTCAGGTTGACAAACAAATCACATACATGCAAGAACTGGTGTTTCACTAGCCAAGAGAAATACTGTAACTGTTGTTATCCTTGTTTGCAACACAGAATCATGATAGGATAAAACTATTTGTTTAGTCTCATAAATCTATACTATTTTATGCAAGTGTTAATGTTCTGTGAACTCTAATAGACAACAGATGGATGAACGGACGGATGGATGGCGAAACTCATAAACCAGGGAAGATAGAGTTTTCATGCGTATTCTTGACATATGGTATCGAAAAGATAAATCTGTCTGTCAGTTTCCATGAATCTATTTCATGTGGTTCAAACGTTTTGTTGCGGAATTCATGAACATAGTATTTTCACAATGTGGTCACTTAAGGACCGCTGAGCGAACACAGAGCATGTGCTGACTTCGACTGGCTAACCTACCGTGACTGCCGACCGACTGCAGATACACGAGCCTTCGTTGTTCCTTTATGCGGTTAGTGTGTTTTTTCTCATGACGAGGCAGAAATGGTTGATCAGCGTGCCTATTACATTTTAACGTTTCCGCCCAGATTCATATTTTGTTTTTTCTCTAAAGAGGTATCCATGTTCATTTGTATGCTTAAATGCATAAACATATCAATCCTTTCAGACACAGAGAAGGACCCATTACATTTGAATTTCTTAACACACATATGTAGTTGCCAAAACCCAAGACTTTGAAAACCTACCACGACAATTTAAGGGGACTGGATACACTTGGTAAATTTTCCGCCATGTTTTACATGAAAGACATCTTTTGTGACTTCCTGTTTGCCTTTCTGCACACCAAGCCCTTTCAAGCCCTTTCCAAAAAGGTATATCTTAAAAGGAAAGAATTTGCTCCCAACCAGAAGCAAATTCTTTCCTTTCGAGTAGAATACCTGTCCGAAGGGCACAAACAAGTTTGTCAGAGTTGTCTTCTTTGGAAGTGTATGGAATTATCATTCATAGGATCCTTCCTTATATAAAATATGGAGAAATGATGTTTTATAAGATCTATATCTAAAACATCAGTTTAAGGCAATAACAAATACAGCTGTCTACTATAGGTATTAGCCTTTATTAACATTTCTTAGAATATACAAGCCATAAAATACAAGTGCTGATTTATTGTTAAACAAATTGTGAGATAATTGAATTTCATAGGACGTTATCCGCAAACCCCGGCTAACTCCTTTACTTTGCAAAATGAGAAGTCGGGAGATTGTGTTACACAAGCGGGTGGCCTAGCAAAACTGTCTTCATACTCAAGGTCATATGCTATGTCGATCTGAAAATTACACATTTCTTCAGCTTCACTCATTCTGAAAAGACATATATAAAAGAATATACGAGTAGAGACATAGAAGCGGATGCCTATGTCATATATACATTATGCATGCGATGTATTCACACGTCGTTTAGTCAGTATGAACCACGTGACCTAAACGGTAATATTTGTATCAAATGTATATTATCACGCATGCGTCCTGCGAAGAATCAGATCATCCTCCATATTCGTATATATCAGGTTTTAGTGTCCGCCTGAAGATTTTATAGCAAATACTCTGATCGGACTGCGAATACATAAGTTACTGCTTGGCGCAAATGACATACTTAGTATAATTTTTATTTCGCGATTCATATAACCATTTACTATGACATCAGCTGTCAATACCATGGCTGACACGAAGTAAGCATCATTGATCAAATCGCACTATGCCGGATGAAATTAGTAAAAGCACAGACGTTCGACAAAGTCAAACCTGAGCAGCAACATTAATAGTAATGGCAGGCAATATAATCTTCAGGTGGCGACCATAATACATGTTAGGCATCTTGAAACGCGCCGCCATATAAATCGATTAATATTATATATTTATTATAGAAAACAGTATTGAGAAGTTTTCCAAGTATCCGAACCGCTTCCAACAACTGCAGAAACTATTGTACATGGAATATGATCAAGTTCATGCTTATTAGCAAAGAATCAGAATCAGATGAAAAGTAGGAAAACTTCAAAGTAAGTTCATCAAAAAGAATTATGTAAATAAAATATTAAAGCAATTACCCAAAATTAACTGGATTGGGTCCTGGATTGATGTAGAGACAACGTGCAACCTAAAAGATAAACAAATGTAAGATTACTGGAATGGGCTCGGGAAATATTTCGTTTACACTGCAAACTCTTATTTCGCTCAAGTATACGCTACAGAAATGTAGTTTCAACATTAAAATACAATACTAAGATATCGTTGATTGTTGTATCTGAATTGTAAGTTGAACTGTAAATGAAGCCACTTCAGTCCATACAGATATTATGAATTCAAGATTGCAAAGGTCATTTATTTGCAGTCAGATGCTAAATATTTTATATTACAAAGATGGATCGTCAGTACACATTTAAACGGTTAACAGGTACGGCATTTACGCCTATAGTTTGAACCGCCTGCATGTTAAATGAATATATATGTGAATATAGCAATGGTTTTTGAGAAATATTAAACCATACCGAACGGATAAACCTCAGCAATTTCTCTCAAAAGCAACAGTTTATTATATAATTTAATACATTGGAATGTGATCGGGCTTATCGGTGTGCGAAATATTATCGCAGTTTTCCGACAACATAATCAAGGAACTCTGTGTCATATAGAAGCAAGTTATTATTGGATTCATCTCATAATGAGAGTACTTACAATTGCATCTCCTGGCTGAATAAGCAGTGGTCCGCCAGGAATATCAAACAGATCCTGGAAATAGAAACACATTTGAATTTAATGTATTGAGCAAATAATAATAAATATTGGAATACCCTGAAGAAGCCAAAATCACAGAACACAACCCACACAAGGCACCGAATAAGGTTTGACTGACAAGACATGACATCAAAATCAGCAATATCGCAAAACAGAACACACCGAACAAAAGCGAATTTGTATCTCTTTGTACATTCTTGAACAGGGAAATAAATCGTACAACTGACTTTTACAGTATTTTAAACAGGACTGATCTTTTTAAAACCAAACTTCAAAATAGTTAATTATGTAATAATATGTGTTTTCATAGCTTGTGTAACGAATATAAGAATATAAGAAGGTCAGTGTACATGCTTAAATGCTTATATCATTTACACTTTCATAATTGTTTTGTTCAGTGACGGCATTTGCATTATTTGGTCATGTTCATTTAGACCGTTCAGGGGCGGTACTTTTATTGTGGAACGTTTTGTGAAATGTTCTGTAGCGTTTCACTTTCAAATATTTTGTTTTAACAATTATGTCAGGGTAAGAGATATTCAATGAAGTTAGGGTAACAAGGTTGCCATTTTTATGGGAAAGAGTGCCAACTTCCCTTTGATGTTGAGAGCTTAATGTGGATCTGATTGTGTCAGTTCCTGAGTTCAATAATTTACTTTGATAATTGCAATCATATTTCTATGTATTTTCAAACAGTTACCTAGCGATGACATTGATATCACTTATATTGTTTCCTATTTCAGGTGTGTTGTTCTTAGTTTTATTTTCAGATTACTTGTGTGTGTGTGTGTGTGTGTGTGTGTGTGTGTGTGTGTGTGTGTGTGTGTGTGCGCCTTGCAGTATCTCTGTTGACCTATATACGATTTTCAAAAACTTATAAACTAACTCAGGCATCGTAGCCTATTTCTTTCGATACTGTGCAGTCTTATATGCAAAACTGAAGTGTCAAACACTTATTGTACCAATGATAAAAATGTGATACTACAACTGAAGATAAAATTTACCTTAGATTTGCCCATACTAAGTTCACCACCGATCAATGTCCATGTACCATTCCTAACCAAGAAACCTTCCACTAAATATCCTAAAAACAAAACAAAATCTCTTTTGATGACTCTCAAAAGGAAAGTAAATGATTTACATAGAACGTAATCTAAATTGCATTTGTTTGCTTTTTTGTTTTTAATATTTCGCTTTTCTTCCTTCTCCAAACTAATTAACGGACTATAATTTGCAGAGATAATTTTGATTTACTTGTCCCATTTGCGGAAGTGTTTTCCCTTGCATACTGTTCTTTCTACATAACTCGGAAAGCCTTGGTGCTTGGCGTTTTATTTAAAGTGGCGTTATTTTGTTCTGCCTAACCAAAACTTATTGAGAATCATTTGTCCTTTTCTATTTCTGTGTTTGTTTTCAAATATTTACCTTAAAATAAAATTTACAGCCTAACAATGGTCTGAATGGTCTGATCAACGCAGTATCTACAGTAAAGTGAGATATTTTATATAAGGCAATATTAGTCTATTTTTTTTTTTTTTTTTTTTTTTTTTTTTTTGCTGATTTTTATTTATTAATATTTGACACCAATATTTTGAAAATTTCGGAAAATTTAAACGAAAGAAACTTTTGGAAAACCTGCCCCTACCACTTTCTGCATAATTTTCTTTACCTTCCCTACTAATTTCTGCATAATTTGCAGCCATTTTTACTATGGAAAAAGTAAAATATTTGATATTTTAAAAATCAAATGGAATATTTGATATTTTAAAAATCAAATCAAATGGATGGAATAAAATATTTTCGCGTTTGTACTCACAACAAATGGTTTTGCATTAAATCCTTTTGTGTAAAGCGCCGAGCAAAAAAAAAAAAATACTTTTTGAAAAATGTTGGTTACAGTAGATTGGTTACTTGACATAATACTTTTTAACCCTTTTTCAGAGGGAAATTATAATGCTATGATACTTTGTGGTTTGTTCTCGTATATGCATTCAGTACTAAGCACGTATAATGTAGACACATAATATATGGTTTTCAAATAGGTGTCCTCTTTCTTCTCATTAAAGACGGAATCAAAGGAATCAATCTAAATCAAACAAAAGGAAATAACAAAATCATCCTTATAAAGAACATGTCGCAATACTTTGGTTAGGACTTTGTTAGGTTAAAAGAAACATGATATGTAACAAATAATTAAAGCTAAAAGGACGATATGTACATTAATAACTTATCTTGAAACTGTAATATGTCAGGCCTGGAAAAATAAGCATCACACTATTAACTGTGCTTACCGTAATGATGTGTGTGTAGAAAATATCTGTAAGCATAGGTTGGTGGCCGTGTCCAGGGACAACCAATTTCAGTGAAAAATCCTATGAAGATAACAAAAAAAGAGATAAGTGATAAAACATTTCCTTACCTCCGTTGATTTTATTTGTGGGTGCTCTCTCTCTCTCTCTCTCTCTCTCTCTCACTCTGTTATATTAATATTTGTATAGTATGTCAGACATTCACAATTCAAACTAACGCATATCTGAACGATATTCCACATTTGAAAACAGGGCTTTGCTACCTCGCTGATAGATAAATTCTAAAAAAGTATTACGTTGCATTATCGTATTTTACAGCCACCACACAGCACTTTAAACCAGCTATAGTAAACGTAAATTATTTCTGTAAGGTCTTTCGGAAGTAAGGAACACACCTCAAACACGAAGAAGGCAGACTCGAGTCTGGTCATGAGCAATACTGATTTATACATCGCTGCTTAAGCACTCTATTTAATATGGGCTCAGAGATGCCGAAGGACTAGAAAACAGAGAGTTAAAAGAAAATGCCGTACAGAACAATATCAGCGCTCTGATACATAGTATTTTTATTCAGCTTCGAATTTCCTCTCTGAACGTGTCGGAAAAGAAAATTGTTCAGTTGCATAGCTCATGATAAAACTAGCAATGAAACTAAGTGTCTGGGAAGGGCTGCGGCTTATGACTGTGGCACTCCCTTTCTCTCACGTTTTTACTCATTGCTCAAACGTAATTATACCAATTGCAACTACAATAAGCGTTGATTATAATCAAAGCATTGACTTATATTAATATTGACAATATTTACTTTGACTTACGGAACTCCAGTTAAATAGAGCCAATTCTTCCGATACCGAGGCACCTCTTTTGGATTTGAATCTATGTATATCTAATGGTACAGTTTCCATCAAAATTTATGATAAAGGGACGATTTTGATTTTGATATAGTCAATTTCCCTTTTCTGGATGGCGATGTTCCCCGGCGTACCTCATATGGGGTATACATATCTCAACTTATCAGATTCGCCAGAGCTTCTTCAAAAAAGCTAAGAGAAAAGTCCAGGGAGTGCCACAATCACAAACCGCAGCCCTTCCTCACCCCCCCCCCCCCCCCGACCCACCCATCTAGACCCCAAGAGAAAGAGAAAAACCGACAAATCCAAACAAGCACAAATCGAACAAACGTACGAAAACCACTAAGATTATTTCTCTCTTCCCCAAGCGAGATAATCGCAATACTAAAAGGACTGAAAAACACAAGAACAAAATGACACATGGAAAGACATACAACAAATCGCCTCGTAGAATAAACCACAAAGCAACAAAGAGTAAGACTAACACCGGGACCACCGCCTTAGAACGGTCAGAAGAGTAAACCAACGGGGGGTTTAAAGCACTTTTACAGCTAGCCAACTTCACCCTGGGTCCCGATGCTACTCTTAATATAGAAACACATGAAAATTCGGTTCGCATAAAGGCTCCCAACTCAGTCAATGCATCAAAGCGAAAACATAAAAATCAAATTAATCACTATAATAAACAAAGACGAGTGACTTAAACTACCGTAATAAAGCCCATACTGCCAAACTTCTTTGGCAGGGCTATCGTTATTTTAAACGTCGTAAGGCGTTTTCGAAATTTTATCGCAGACTCAGTGCCTTGGTAGAAAAATATAGCGTCAGTCTGAAAACACTTCTGCAACAAGGTATATCGGAACCAGAATTTTACGGTGACTTAGTGTGTAGATTTAGAAAAATTGTAGGTAAATCTAACTTTTCGGAGCAATTCAGAAAAGTTATTAACCGTTATCAAAGAATTGGCTATAGCCAGGATATTATGCGGCAGATTGCATGCCTAGTTGTCAACCCAATTATTGTTGATGGCTATGCTTCACTCTTTAATTGCTCGACGGCGGTTCGGGCCTCAGACTCAATGACGGTCTCTTCGTAAACCAGGTTGAGGCTTGACGATATGTCTTTGGCTTGGCCCGCCGTGGTTCAACTATTGGTTTTCATTTACTCTGGCATACAGTAGAATTAGCCATGAGTACTTGTCTTTGTTTATTATAGTGATTAATTTGATTTTTATGTTTTCGCTTTGATGCATTGACTGAGTTGGAAGCCTTTAAGCGAACCAAATTTTTATGTATTTCTGTATTAAGAGTAGCATCGGGACCCAGGGTGAAGTTGGCTAGCTGTAAAAGTGCTTTAACACCCCCACTCCCCCACCCCCGGTGGTTTACTCTACTGACCGTTCTAAGGCGATGGTCCCGGTGTTAGTCTTACTCTTTGTTGCTTTGTGGTTTATTCTACGAAGCGATTTGTTTTATGTCTTACCTTGTGTCATTTTGTTCTTGTGTTTTTCAGTCCTTTTAACATTCCGATTACCTCGCTTGGGGAAGAGAGAGCTAATCTTAGTTCTTTTCGTACGTTTGTTCGATTTGTGCTTGTTTGGATTTGCCGGTTTCCTCTTCCTCTTGGTGTCTGGGAAGAGCTGCAGTTTGTGATTGTAGCACTCCCTGGACTTTTCTCTTACCTTTTTTTATACTATTGGTAATCCTGATTTTTCCAAACCGCTGGACAATTATTGATCGATATAAAACACAGTGACAGCTCTCTCCTAAGCCTTTGATAACGAATTGTGCTGCACTTTACTCATCTCTGCTAGGGATCACTGTGGTTCTACTGGTGATTTCATTTTGACCTGTTAGAACCGTCAGTTCCAAGCTGACTTTCTCTTTGGAAACTCAGACAAATGTTCTTTGCTGCTTCTTACCGTTTTCTGTGTTTGGTGGAACATTGCCACTGGCAACAAGAGAATAAGTTTGATAGTTCAATCCAGGCCTGAAAGACAAGTCAAAACATTATATTGTAAGTGGCACCTGTTATTAAAGAAAAGAAAATACTAAGTAATGTAAAATACTACCAGTTTACTTTAACTGATTTGTCTTACCGCGGCAAATTATTATTACTCTTAATCTAGGGTAAAGAAAACAATCCTATAAAACTGATCAGTAAAATAATTAAGGTCCCAAAGCATAAGTAATAACTAATTTTTAAAAATATTTAAAAGACAAAAAATGAAACCATCCTGTCAACTAAATGCACATCTACAGTCTCAAAACGTTTTCAAGACGGACTGCAAAGGATCTGACCACACTGGGCAGATGCACAAATTGATTTTGGTTATCGAGGTTCGCAAACACGTACGCTGTCGCGTTCGCCTACGGAACCCCTGAAGGGAAATTTCCTTTCCAATATTTAGAAGAAAAGACATATTATATTGTTTTAATTTTCCATTCTGTTTTCTTGGTTCAGTTGTTTGTCCGATGTTTAGAAGAAGAGAAACCAAAACAATAATAAACAGAACGGACATAAATAAAACAAATCGATATTTTCTTTCCAATATTTAGAAGAAAAGAAGTCAACAGAAAAACAAAACATAAATTTAAAACAAAAATAACGCATTTCGTTTAGGATATTTAGCAGAAAAGAAATTAGAATAATCAAAACAGAACGGAAATTAAAACAAAAACAAAATCCTTTCCAATATTTAGCAAAAAAGAAATTAAAACAAAAAACAGAAGGGAAATTTAAAAAAAATGAAAATTGAAACAAAATAGTATCTCGTTTTAACGACTTATTATGTAGTTTCTTTTCAACTTAATGATCTCGTTTTAACGACATAATATGTCGTTCAAACGATTTATTATATCGTTTATTCAACATAATTCGGGGCTCCCATTTGGTTGATTAAGACTAGCCAATGGGATATTAGGATTATGTCGTTTAAACGACATATTATATTGTTAAAACGAGATCGTTATGTTGAACAAACGATATAATAAGTCGTTTAAACGACATATTATGTTGTTTAAACGATACCTTTTTATTGTTTTAATTTCCTTTCTGCTAAATATCGAAAAGAAATGTGTTAATTTTGCTTTTGTTTCTATTCTGTTTTATTGTTTAGATTTTTTCTGCTAAATTCGGAAAGGAAATGTGTTATGTTTGTTTTTATTTCTATTCTGTTTTTATTGTTTTGATTTCTGTTTTGTTAAATATCAGAAATGGAATGTCTAATTTTGCTTTACTTTCCGGGTTCCGTATTTGCCAGACGCGAACCCCCGTTTTACGAAGTAAGAAATTGGAAAGTAAGTGTTCTTACCCGGTCTTAGAAAACTCGAGCGTTATGTTTGCTGCTGACGTCTTTGGATCTACAATAATTAATAAACAATAAAGTGAGGACTAACTGTGCCTCATGTGATAATAAGAGCTATATCTATGCCAGTCCAGACGTTGCATTAGTGTCGTAAGTAGTATAGGGTGCCGCCCTATATTACTGTCGTAGACCAAGTTCTTTTGTATTTGTTAAAGTAATATAGCAATTCGCCTTGTTGACTCGGGAATGAAAGTGCTGGTCAAAGTGTCTTTATATACATGCAGACAGTGTACGGGATATTGAACGTTATCCCATAGCATATCACACAACAATTCATTATAAGTCATCGTAATAACAGGAAGTCAACCTAGATTCCGAAAGGAAGGATTCTTTGCACACAGGAAATCAACAAAGAAAGGTAAATACGGGAACACAGGAACTGATACAATCAAATCCACATCAAGCTCTCAAATCAAAGGGTAAGACAGACAAATGCAAAAACAGCCACAAAACGAACAGATGACAAGAAGACTTTGCAACCCTTTCCCAAAAAGGTGGCGATTCTGTTACCCAAACTAACTGAAAAAATTTTAAACTTACATATTGTTAAAAGGAAGAAGACAGTGATTTAATGAGTGTGTTCCTACAGAGTAATGGTACCTGCATACATTAAATAAGTAAAGCCTTCGATCAGTAAACGCAGCAGTAAAGTGATTTTAAAGTGCAAACATATAATGAAGACGATCAGCAAGTGTTTGGTTTTCCTCTAGTGCCGAGAAGAAGAGCGAATGTGCTGAAATATCCACTGTCAGAACTTATAACTAATCGACTAACTAATTTCCCTTCCCCGAGTAAGCTGATCGCAAACCTAGTTCAAAGTAAACATAGGGGTACACAGGAAAGGCTATAGAGCGGATAAACGAAGAGCCAGACATAAGAAATAATGGAACAAAACTAAATTTCAATACGAAAACATGGCTATTCAAATATATTAAAAATTTAACCTCAGAATTTTACCGCCAAAAAATGAAGAGTTTCAGATGAAAAAAAAAATTCTGATATTCTCCATATTTCTGCTGAAAACATAGATTGTGAGTACTCGTTAAAACTACCTCGCCAGATTACCCATAATCTATGTTTTGAGCATAAATAAGAAATATAATGTATATCCCTGTAATCCCCAGTTTATCTATATAAAATTGGGGTTTAAGAGAGGGTCAAAATTATATAGATATGTTTTCGTGATGCGAATCTAGATGCCACAAAGTAATACAAATATCAATACAATATCGGAATCAACATCTCAGAACGTTCAACGTTTACAAAAACAACCGGATTTTCCAACGACCCAATCAAGGAACACAGCATCAAAGGGATGTAAAGCTAAGGCTCTTTTCCCTTGGCTCAGCGTTATCCTTTTTTTTCAAAAAGTTCAATGAACTCAGAGATCCGAAAGGACCAAAAAAATATACATTACGAAAACATGCCTATTCAAAACTATTGATAATTTCCCCACCAAAAACGGAAAATTTTCAGATAAAAAAATTCTAATATTTTTCATATTTCTGCTCAAAACATAGATTGTGGGTACTCGTTAGAACCGCCTCAACGAGGCGGTTCTAACGAGTACCCACAATCTATGTTTCGAGGCGGTTCTAACGAGTACCCACATTCTATGTTTCTGAGCAGAAATAAGAAAAATAAATATACCCTTGTAAACCCCAATTTAACTATATAAAAGTGGGGTTTAAGGGGGTCAAAACTATATAGGCGTGTTCTCGTGATGTAATACCAGACAGCTACAGTGACAATATACTCTGAAATTACGGATCTGTTGCAAGTAAGAAACATATTAACACTTAGCATGCTGGGTGAAAATTGCAGCAGACGACATTTTGAAATGTGTTTTCTTTTTTTTCCCAGAAAATAGGCTTTGACATTTCGTAAAATGTCAAAGCTTTTTGGGGGTAAAATAAGAAATGTATCAAATTGTCGTCTGCTGTACTTGCCCGCAGCAAGGTAAGAGTTAAACAAAAAAAAAAAAAAACGAAAGCACATTTACCTGTGCATCAGCAAGAAAGGCCTTATATACTGGTTTTCGTTTCTGGTTTGTTTTTGTAAGAAATCTTGCAACTATATGACAGCTAGAGGTCCGCAGCCAAGGTCTAATAGAGAAAGTATACTCTAACATTACAACATGTCGTAACTTGCTGATCCCTTTTAGGGTCATCTCTACACTTTTTTTTTTTTTTTTTTTTTTTTTTTTGTTTTAAGTTTTGAGTAAACATGTGATTTCCATATACTGAAGCCATGCGAACAGATGTTTTTCACAAAAATGCGACCGATCATAATTAAATAAAATGAGTACTAGTAAGGGGCTCTTGTAAACCCAAGTATAAGCCCCTTCCACAACCACCCCGAACAACAGTTGTACTGTTGACCGTTCTAAAGCGGTATTTCTATTGCGGTTCTTCTCCATTTTGTTCGTCCGTTTTCGTTAGTGTGCTGTTTTGTGATGTCATTTCGTGCCATGCTAACCATATTTGGTGCCGTGGAGGCCGTGGTCCGTTTTACAGTGTGTATTTACGAACAGTAATGTAACGTGCAACACTGTTCGAGTCTCCTACCACTAGACTGAAAGATATTCTATTTTAAATGAGTCAAAATGAGCTCAGTAATCTGAAAAGAGCGGACAATATAAACTACACTAAACCGAATTATGCGGAATAGGTCTAAAGGATATAATAGTGATTAAGGTGGTCAAAACAAAAATACAAAAATTACCTCTCACTGGCTCACTGTAGTGAATTTCTATGATGAAATATTTCAATTTTGTATTTTTGCCTACTCTGAGAGTAACATCTGAAATTTATAAAAGAAACGATAAAATTAAAACTTGCATCAATGATACAACTCGTTACATTGTCTGCTTTTTTCCCAATACTTTCCTTGTAAACTGAAGCCTTAAAGCGCTAAGCAAAATAGTAACAGATGTTTTATGTACTATATTCTCGAGAAAAAAATTAGACTTGACCGTTGCAGTTCTTATTTGTATGAGCATCGGTGGTTTCACATGTGACGCTTGTTTTGTCTTTTTTTTTTTTTTTTTTTTTTGATTGTGGCATTTTCTGGGTATCTGTACTTACAATTTTTCACACTCAAATATTATGATTCTTATATTTGATAAAAATTGCACCCACCTTATTTTGCAGGCGCCCTAAACACTCAAAGATAAGTCCTGGATAACATATAGTTAAATCAGTGATCAACTATACCGGTACTACTGCACTGACAATGATTTCAATTTGATGTCATCCTCTAAAGTTACTAAACCTTTCAGTTGCTACGATAAAATTATCGGTCGTCTTCAAAGCCACTTCCAAAAGACTGGCTTTACTAGCGCAAAAATATAAATTGATACCCAGGACATACCATAATTACGAACTACAGCGAATCTAGTAATTTACAGATCACGCATTACTCCGCTAAGACTTGGAAATCACATCCGGACTATACATATACTAAGCGGATTTCGGCAAGGCACTTACAACAAGCCCCGGCAATGACACCTAGATATAGGTGCATGGTGTCGACAATATCCGGACAAAGAGTCGGCGAGGTGATGTCCTGTCTTTAGATGAGTTGGATGCCCATACCTATCAGGCAGATACACAAATTCATGACCGATAGCAAAGTCGATAAAATAATAAACTCACTTTTTGGAAAACGAAATTGTCCATTGTCAACAGTAAATTCGTCCCATCCTCCGAAGTTCACGGCTGCTCCCTTGCAGTTTCTACCTTGCGTCGCTGTGCAGTCCCTGTGAAAAATGCAAAATGCAAGTAAACAGACAAAATATACGTATAACAAAAATGAGGAAGACCACGGAAAGCGCAAACCGTACATGCTAAATGCTATATGTGAATGCACATACCAGTCTACATATATGTGCCATTCTGGTCACCGTCTTGGCTTTTTGTTGTTACACTAGCCATTTCACATTTAATGAAGTTTTTAGAGCTGCAGAGGTTACAACGAAGACTCCAACCACACCGTGTGGTCGAGCTTTTGGTTTTCTCAGATAGCGTTTTCATAGGCATTCCTGTATCCAGGCTTGAAGAACCACTGGATTCTAATGAAAATGAAAGTGAAACCAGGAGTCGTGTAACCATATACACGAGGTTTTCTGTGATTAGGTTCTAATGTGGACGACTTGTGTGATAATCACCTCGTGAAAACAAAGTCTTAAAGCTGATGAACACCATGAGGTTTCAAATCGGAATGGTGTTCATTAGTTTGATTTGGACTTTCAAAAAATCACTATCGAATCCTCGAATATGACAAACATTAAATGTTGCGCTTGAGTTCACAGTATTATCTGCACCATCGATGTACCATACAATCTAATATGTTTCGCGTGGCTATTTTTAAAATTGAGTATTTATTGTAAAGGTACATGTATTTTATAAAATTATATCTTTTTTATTAAATGTAGTTTAACAAAAATAATAGTAATAGTCATTGCTGTGATTATTATTTGAAATCAAGCAGAGTTTATCATATATTCTTCATAAGTTGCTCATGTCAGTGTACGTTTATGATCAGTATTTTGCTAACATTCGACTACAGTACTTGACTGTAAACTCCACTGATTCAAATACAATAAAAAACGCGGAAAAGCCAATATAACATTTGAGCCAGCGCATGACAAAAATCCACGAAATGGCATGTGCGCCCTGTGAAGACTCTGATCAGCCTGAGCCTCCGCCCAGTCATCATAATCTTCGCTGTCCTCATAAAAAAGCTTGGGTCCTTAGCTACCAATTGAGCGCACAGCGAAGATTCTGATCAGCCTGGGCATCCGCCCAGTCTGATCAGAGTCTTCGCTCTGCGCTTAAGCCATTTTGTTGGTTTTGTCTTGTCATTTAATGATACCATATTAGATCTTCTTTTCTACTAGATTCTGCTACTGGACAGAAAAACAACGAATAACCTGAGCCATCGTTGTTCAAATGGTTTCATTTAATCATAGATACAGTATGTACACGTACCAAACTTCCTCCGTTGAGTCCGGTTGCTCGCAAACACCTGTTGCCACATGGTGGACAACATCTCTGTCTGCAGAGGTTGTGGAACTCACTGAAAGAAGTAACAAAACATCAACTCTTTGTTAGCATACCAGTTTACTTTTGACAGTTGCCGCGACAGTTGTGTTTATTGGGAACCGTCACAAGTTCCGGGAAGGTAACTCCGCCAAAATTGTTTTTGTCTCCCTACTGAAAAGGTTATACTCTAAAAGGAACATAGACACATCACTCGCTAGCTGGGATGTTGGAGAAGCTATATATTTTGCTGACTGCTGACCATAGCCTATTGTTTGCTTTTAAGGGGACATTGTACACACGGTAGATTTTCCCGCCATTTTTGACAATAAAGATACCTTTTATAACTTCCTGTTTGCTTTCCTGCGCACGAGGTCCCTTCTGAAAAGGGGTCTACTCTTAAAGAAATAATTTGCTCCCAGGAAGAGCAATTTGTTTCCTTTTTGAGTAGACCCCTTTTCAGAAGGACAGAAAAAAACTGCGTGTATTTGACAGATCTGCTTCCCCTGAAAGTGTAGTTCTTCCTCTTAAGCAGTTATCTAGCTTGACGGACTCCAAACAGGTCCGAAGCATATTTGAGCCAACACACGACAAAACCTTAAATAAGATATTTGCGACAAGCAAAGTCACATCGGCCTGCGCGTCCGCGCAGTCTGATTAGAATCTTCGCTGATCGCATATGCCTTCGACAGACTCTGGGCTGTCCAAACAGGGATTAACACTTGCCATACTTGTTGGATTTACAGGCTAATCTGAGTCTTTGCTGGTCAGACAGGCTTTATTGTAGGTTCTGTCGTGTGCTGGCTCATTTTATCTCCTCTTTTGTTAACATATTAGTAGAGGCCACTTTATTATCAGAAATGGACACACTTAAGTGGTAAGTAAATCTGACATGGAACTATTTGCCTCCTATATTGCTGCGGTCTATTTGATTTTAAGACAGACACCTGTTTGAAAGCTTATAGTGTTAATTTGTTTATTTATTTATTTTATTTTATTTTATTTTATGTGTGTGTGTGTGTGTGTGTGTGTGTGTGTGTGTGTTCTTTAAACACCAGGGAGGCGACATCCTGCCTGCAAGGGCCTCCCCTAATAACATCACGAAAACACGCCTATATAATTTTGACCCCTTCAACCCCACTTTTATATAGTAAAAATGGGGTATACAGGGGTATACATTAGTTTTCTTATTTCTGCTCAAAAAATAGATTGTGGGTACCCGTTAGAACCGCCTCGGCGAGGCGGTTCTAACGAGTACCCACAATCTATGTTTTGAGCAGAAATATAAAAAATATCAGTCTTTTTAATCTGAAAATTTCCCTTTATTTGGTTGTAAAAATTTCAATACATTTGAATAGGCGTGTTTTCGTAATGAAAAGGCGGTAAAATCTTTCGGTTATGCATTTTAAGCTTGATAAGACATCTCGTTTTATTTTTGTTTGAAGAGTAATGTTTTATCTAAATCATATGATTTACGCTCATTTGAATCCTCTACGCTCATTTGAATCCTCTCTATATATCTGAAAAAAGTTAATGTAACCACGTTCATTTTTGGACCACGTAGGTCAAGATCGTTCGGATACATTTTCTACATTGTATTTATACAAAAAGGCACTTTAAAATTATTTAGAATAGCGATGAAATGGTATTTTCGTAATACATAACAACGTTTGAATAAAACTTTGGCATACCGACGAATGCTTCATCCACCTCGTCTATGAGTTTTGCATAACACAAATATTGATCACTCTGAAAGACAAACAATATAGCATGTAGTTTCTGAAATGACATTGCAAACAAGGCTTAATCTCAAATAAAACGAAACAAACTCTGAGAAAAAGTATCTTTTGAAAACAACGAACACATTAAAAGAAGCGAAATTAGCACACTCGGTTTACTCGAGTCTGCTTTTGAACAGTTATGTAGTTTGCAACACTACGAATGCCTCCTAGCACAGGTTTCAGCGATGTTCTATTTTCAAACTATTCATAATGGGCGCATGGGTCCCTAAAATCTACCATGATGAAATACGTCACAAAAACATTGCTATACTCGTATAATTTTGAACCGCTTAAACTCCACTGTTATATAGTAAAAGTGGGGTTTACAGGGGTATAAATTATTTTTCTTATATCTGCTCAAAAACATAGATTGTGGGTACTCGTTAGAACCGCCTCGGTGAGGCGGTTCTAACGAGTACCCGCAGTCTACGTTTTTAGCAGAAATATGAAAAATATCAGAGTTTTTTTATCTGAAAATTTTCAGTTTTTGGAGGTGAAATAGTCTATATATTTGAATAGGCGTGTTTTCGTAATGTTCAGAGCATTCTTACGGCCTCCACAGCACCAGCCGTAGTAAAACAATAACTTCTGAGAAAAAGGATTCTTCGAAAGCGAAGACTATACTAAAGAATGAAAAAACGACAGTCAGTTTAATTACGTAGGTCTGATCATATACAGTTATATAATATGTTCTGTGTAACACAGCTCGTGCCTTCTACCACTAGTTTGGCACTGTCAGCTAAGAGAGTTGAAATAAAAGTACAATTTGTAAAATATGGGCCTGTGAAAATTTATTAGAGGTGATTCTCAGAGCATAAGGCTTGATATTTCATTCAAATTGTCGCCTTATTTTCTGTGCAAAATAACAAAAAACTATTTTAAAATGCTGTCTGGTTTCTTTAGCGTCAGCAAGTTCAACTTTAAGCGCTCAGCTGCGGAAGAATCTTTCGAATGTGCTAGCATAAAGTTAGGCTTCGTATATATAAAGAAATACTTCATTAATTCAGAATTGAGGCAATGTTCCCACCGCCACACTCATTTTCCCACTTTTTTTAAAGGGTTTTCTTGAGCCTTGAAAAGAATTTTGTAAAAATAGTCTATAACTGCATGGAAATTTTTTTATGGGATGTTTAATATCAATAAAACACTTACCCTTTGTGTTTCTACCAGTGGCATACGTATGTGTATATTGTCGATTCTAGTTCCAGAAGCGCATTGCATAATATATATTATGATAGCTACGAAAAAAAGAAACCTCATTTTGCGGCCGACAGTAAGTAACGTTTCGAGCAATATGTTTATGAATGCGAATAAATAAACGGCACAATGTTCTTATCAAAACCTGAACACTACGTCAAAATTTATGGCCGGATTCGTACTATTTGACCCAAAAGAGAACTAATCAGCGTAAAATCCCAAAGTATTGGGGCAAACATGCCTGAGCAAACAGTGTAGACCCCCATCAGACGCTGCAGATTTGAAGACAGTCTGTTTTCTGGGAAAAAAAAGAAAACCATTTCAAAATGTTGTCTGCTGAAATTTGTACCCAAAATGTTAAGCGTTAAAGATTCCGTTTGCGGAAAGTGTAGACCTTGATCAGATTGCGCGGGTGAACAGGCTGGTTTGAGTCTACACTGGTCGCGTTGTGTGTAAAAGTGTTTTCTATTGGGAGATAATATAACGTGTTATAATTATGAAATGAGTCGTGTTATAATAAGAGACTTATTTTGTGTGTTTAGCTATTGTTATCAAAGTAGGTAAAAAAAGGTTGGCAGCCAAATGAAGTTAGTTTCAATTTCAGCTTTTTAGAATCCAAAAGTATATGGTCATAATAATAATGCCCCTAGTTGTATATATTATCCCGTTTATGCCTCGCGTCCGATAAAAGGGGCACTGGCAAACAATGAAGAGTCTGATCAGGGTCTACACTGTGTGCTTTAAGTATGTGAATTTCTATAAAACATGATAATACTAAAAACTACCGAGACACCCCTTTTACTGGAAATGAACAGTCCAAAAAATTGAGATAGGACAGACGATTCGGCATAAATGGGTTAATTAACCGTGATTCGTTTCCTTGAAATTAAATAACCCTAATTCGTTTCCTCGAAATTACGCCTTAAAGTACCATGCAACATTTGAAGCAGACATTTTTTTTTTGCAGAGAAAACAAATCTTGAAATTTCATGTGAATCGTTCGAAGACAATTCACAAGAAATGACAAAACTGTATTTCTTTGAACAAAAAAATAATCATAATGTTGTCTGCTGCAGTTGGCGCTTTTATGGCCATTGGGATGGGATGAAGCAAACTGTTATTTCAGAGGCGACTTACGAAGACTTAGTCTTCCCAAGAGACCGTGTCGGTAGGTTATGCTGTGCACTCACGCAATCTGATAAGGGCATTCACTATCCGCTTACAAAACGATGAATGCAGCGACCTTGTGATAATATGAGTTTTACTGTGATGTTTCACTGACGAAGTACCCAGTAAGCATTTTACATAAATCTACAGCGGGCCGTTATCGGCCCGCTGTAGATTTATAAATAATACTAGCTGGGTAGAGGACAACTATGCGGACCAGACATCTTTGTGTAATCTGGAGCTGCATCAGAATTAAGGGCCATATTTCGCGCAAGTAAAACAGGTTAAAGCCCCGCCCCCTCCCCAAAGACACACACACACACACACACACACACACACACACACACACACACATGTTTTCGATTGACCGTTCCTAAGCGTTTTTTCTGTTGCAGTTCTTCTTTGTTCCTGCGTTGGTGGTTTCATATGTGATCTTCGTTTTGTTTTCTCGTTTTGGTGTCTCGGGAGGGCTGTGCCTCGTGATTGTGGCATTTCCTGGGAAAATAAACTTATATTTTTTGTATCGAAGAGCTATAGAAACCTTTATCAGACTGCACAGCTTTGCAGACCAATCTGTATTTTCACTATCGGCTTACACATTGTCAATGCGAGGATCAATGTGGTTAAATGAATATTATGAATTTTCAAATGCATATATGGTATCCCGTAATATTATTTTTTCGTATTTCAAAATGTTCCATTAATACATCAACATAAATGGGCGGTATCAAACGAAAAGTGCTTTCCAGCGAGTGCAATATGCGCAGATTTTGATCATCCTGCGCATGCTCAGTATCATCCGGTCCTTTACTCTCCATTTCTGCATTCTGTAATATCCAATGAATCTCTTAACGAACAGTTAGTGCCCTGATTAGACTGCGCGGATGTCCGCATATGGTCGAAGACACGTTTTTGCTTGGCGCGTCCCAATTAAGGTTATTCCGTAATTTTTATGCGGATGTCCGTTTATGTCCAAACCTGCATCTGCTATTTCTCACGCGCAATTCGTTCGTTAATCACTGTCCAAGATAAAGCCATGGTTAAACTTTATTACTCAAGATTGTCATGTGACAGGCACCGATAGATTTAAATATCTTCCAGAATTTGTAAACGGCATTCTGTTTGTTTACAATATAGCTTTAAAGCCCTCCGAAAGGTAAGAAGAAATTTTGTTGAAACGTAGTTAAAGCTTAGCATTCTGAAATAAGTTTCTTATTTTTTTCCCATGAATTAGAATTTGACATTTAATGCAAATTGTCTCCAATGAATACAATTTGCGTGAAATGTAGGATCTTGTATTCTGAGAAAAATAAGAGAAATATAATCAGTCTGTCTTCTGCTGGATTTGCCCGGAGAGTGGTAAAGGGTAAATATTTTGATACCTTTATATAATGATTTAAGACAAATACAGTGTCAGTTTCTTAACACAATACCAAGTAACTATTTATTCACCTTCTGCATCCACAACTTATGTCAAAAACGAATAAAACATGGAACTGTGATGAAATATAAGTGTACTTCATCGATTTTTCTTTGACTTGTCTTTAATTTCCACAATACAATGCGTTCATTAGAAAGGGTGTTTACACGTGTACATTATTAAAAAAATAAATAAAAAATAATAAATAAAATAAATATAAATATAAAATAAATAAAAATAATAAAATAAATGGATATTATTGTACACGTATAATTTATTCATCGACATTTTATATTCCAACTTTGGTAAATAGAACATAGCTTGTGGCTTTTAGAAACTGCAAACAAAAATACTATTATTTGATTGACACCCCAGGAAAACATCATTGATTTGCCATGATACAAGTTTCTAATTAATTAAAAAACTCGTCCCTCGCGCGATATTCTAGGAGCTCGAGCCGCCTAAAAACTATCAGTTCAAATTATCATTTATTTTTTTTTTTTTCATAATACAATTAAGTGATAAATAATAGACACAATGTATATTGGTTTGCACGATGACTGTCCAGATTTATATTACTGTGATCTTTGGTAACCTTCCGACTTTCCACAAGTGAATACTTTTACGGGGAGAGCTTATTTTCAAAAAGAAAAATGCAAGTATCGAAAGAAAATAATTTCTCTTTCTTTTTGTATGTCAGTTTCCAAATTTGGAGTTAAGAGCATACGTGCATCTTTCACAAACACACAGAAAACAGCTGTTGTATTCTGGAGACAATTCACATGAACTACACCGCATGAAGATTCACGAGGATACAGTAAAACCAATGAATCCGAACACCGATTTCTCGTCAATCGTAACTGATAAGAGCTCGTTGTTGAGTCCTTAGGAAATTCTTCCGATAGCTTAAGAAAACAAACATTTAGTAATATTTTACGGAATCCTCTTATTCTATGATGAAATTGTATGTTGTGTGTACCCATCAGAACCGCGGCATTGATGCGATTCTAATGCGTACACTCAATATACCATTATTTTATCGAAAAGACATTCCTAAATTATCCTAATTTGCTTCCTGACCTGGTGCACCAGGTCAGGAAGCAAATGAGGATAATTTAGGAATGTCTACCCATATCTAGAACAAATGTCACACGAATATGTTGCCATCTAGTGGGGTATAAAAATATGTTGCCATCTAGTGGGGTATAAAAATATGTTGCCATCTAGTGGGGTATAAAAATATGTTGCCATCTAGTGGGGTATAAAAATATGTTGCCATCTAGTGGGGTATAAAAATATGTTGCCATCTAGTGGGGTATAAAAATATGTTGCCATCTAGTGGGGTACAAAAATATGTTGCCATCTAGTGGGGTATAAAAATATGTTGCCATCTAGTGGGGTACAAAAATATCAAACAAAAGCCCGTTTGTCCGTCGAATAACTACAGTTTATATTTGAAACAAAACATGGAAAACCGCCTTTTATGACATACGCAAAGGTGAAAGCCCTGATCAGCCCGTGTGTCTACGCAATCTAGCCAGGGTATTTACCCTGCAGTGCAAGATATGTGTCGAAACTCTGAAACACATGAAAAATACCGTATTTTTCTTCCAGGTTAAATATCCAATAATGCTTTTGGGCGTGTTAGTCTTTGTATGTGCCGTATGTGTGCCTTCTGCCTTCGGTGAGTCCATTATATTTTATTATTTTATGTATAAACAAATCATGTTTAAGGGGAATTGATCCACTTTGAGATGAGGAATAGCTCTCCTAGCCTTTTATAAAAGGAAAAGAGTTAGACAGGGATTTCAGTGCAGGAAAGCAAACACAGTCATCTCTTATGTACATTGCGGGATATTCAGTCTCTTATAATACAGCATTCCATTCACAGTTTTCCATCTTCACACCATGGTAAGAAAACCCCAGTGTAAACCTTCATGGTTCCCTGAAACAGAGGTGTACAGGTATATATTTTAAAACGAACGACCTTTGATCGCTTCTACCACCTGCAGACATGTCTTAAAACCAGGGCCCAGTTGTTCAAAGCATCGTTAGCTTAACGAGCTCGTTAAGGGTCATTTCGTTAACTGTTTTAGCGGATTCAATATATAATATTCTCATATGTTTTGCTGAAAAATGTGAGTAGCTTTTGCACTGCAAAAGCTACTCACATTTTTTCAGCAAAAAAAATTCAGCATATTTGCGTATCACTGGATGTAAATTTTAACGAATCGTAAACTAACGACATCGTTAGTTTTGAACAACTGGGCCCAGATGGATAGGTGGCAAATAAATCAGATACCGCGTATTGGGTCTGCACAGTTTTTTTATGCCTGTCTGTCAGAATACTTAGGATATATACGATTCAAAATGATGTTATGTCGAAAATACCTTGACTGAGCCTTAACCCTTTCGAGACAGAATAGTCCCCCCACCCCTCCCACACCCTGCACTATATATTTTAAGAGCAGAATGCGGCGTCTTATCTGGGACTCTACTGTTTGCCAGTTAGCATTTTTGGGGTCTCCACACAAAAATGGGTTAATGTGAGAAAATGTACATTCACGTAGGTTGATAATAGTCTTTGCTGTCCATCTGAATAAGCCTTTGGTCATTGGCTGTACATGTACACAGAGCGCCCAGCGAGGGCCCTTGATCAGACGTCTCGTTTTCCAAACGTCCATTTTTATGCTAAGCATCAATGGGTTAACAATAAGCAAAACAATGGTTAAGTAGGGCGGTTATTACCGTACTGACCCTAATTACTCACACACATTAATTCCTTGTAAGACCTCTCTTAAAACACCTCTTTCACTATATGTTGATGTGTCAGTCTGCTCATTTATCGCATTTTGATCCGCGAACTACCTCTTATTTTTGTTTTGCTAAGGCCTGTCTGTCTGAAAACATGTACTTAGGGTTAATAAGGTATAAACCGGTATATGTACCATTGATGCACTGATACACATTTTGTATTTCTTAAAGGTCGTGAAATAACGAGAAGGAAAGCTGATCTTGCAGACAATGGTAAGTATAAGGAAGTTTAGAAATAAGTATTTCATTTATAGTACAAATGAATGTTCTTCAAAGAAATATAAGTTCGTTAAGTATTGTTGCTTTTTCATTTGGCATCGGAAATCAAGGTTAAGTTTAGCTTATTCTGAAATCTATTCCGTCAATTGCTGAGATAAACAAAACTACGCCTTACGAAGACACAAATCAGCCTGCGCATCCGCGCAATCTGACCAGTCTTCATACTCGTACATATGAAGAAACGTTGCATCCTTGGCTATCCAAAATACGCCAATGAAGATTCTGATCAGACTGCTGATGAATTACTACCGTAACATGACCTGACGCCATGTATCGAAATATATTTCGACATTACAGGATCACATGAGACACTTGCACTGTGATCGCAGATACTGGAACATCCATGTGACGTAATGAGCATCAGATCACGTTACTGAACAGGATGTAACAGAACAAACATTACGGAGTATATGCAACCTCGCAAGTTACATTGCTGCATACGAAGATACTTAATAAAACAAAGTCTCTGATTTTCGTTCTTTTGTATGTTCTGTTTTTCCAAGGCAACCTTTTAGATTTTTATTTTACTTCTCTACAGCTGGCGTTAAATGCCTGTGGCAGCCGTTAAACGTCTCCGCATACTTTCCCATAGTGTTGAGTATATTTTTTTAAATTTCATTCGGGGATGAATGAGCCTATTCTGATTACTTTGAAACTCGAGTATTACCTAAGCTGATGCTGGGCTGTGAGGGAGCGTATGCAACATAGAAATCTATATTGATACATCTGAAGATATTTAATAAAATCGAGCCACCGATTTTTTTCTTTGTTTCCAAAAGCAACCTTCTGGATTTTTGTTTTATTACGTAATAAGACATGGCCAGACCATGCTTAGATAGCATATTGGTCGTTACAGTGAAATATACATTGAACAAGTGACATCACTTAAATAAAAAAAATCCATGTATAAGGAAAGATCAAAACGTTCCCGGTCCCTGTACTTTGGGAATCACCAAGAGCCCGAAATTGCGCCATTATTTCTATATATTATCTCCATTTGCCTTGACGCACTTCTCCAACACTGTTCTAGTTTGCGTATCCCTTCAAAATAGAAACCTTCTTCCTGGTCCCCCAAGTACTCATCAATAGCATCTATGACGCTTTCTTTGCTTCCAAAATTCCTACCACAAATGTTAGTTCTCAGATTTGAAGGAGGTAAATCTGGAGAGTACAGGGGATGAGGAAGAACCTCGAAGCTGCATTTAGTCGCAGGAGCCATAGCAACTTGAGAGGTGGGGCTGGTGCATTGTCTTGCAAGAGCAGAACCATCGAGTCAATTTACTCTTTTTTTCTTCACAATTTCCTGACGCAGCCGCCTTAGTTCTTCTACATAATATGTAACATTTATCGTGCGACCTATACTAGACAAGCCGACCTCGGTGGCTCAGTTGGATGCGCCGTCCGACTGGAGACCAGGAGGTCGCGGGTTCAACCCCCGCCGAAGTCGGCAACATTCTTTCGTGGAGATTGATCAAGAAATATTTTCTACGGTCATTGTCTCCCTTCCGCTGATTCAAGAAGGGCAGTTGTCAGTTTCTGGCGAAATTTTGTGCACAATACTGCTTAACCGCTTAGAGGACTAAGCCTGCCCAGTAAACGTGTGGTTAGGTAAACTGACCGCGCTCGACATGACCCCATTGGGTTGACTGGGCCGTAAAACCTCAACACAAACAAACAAACCTATACTAGACTCACAAATTCGTAATTGCTCAAAAAATAGATCAGCCACTTTGCTAAGCTGCAATGAGCCGTTTACGGTGAAACACTTTCTGATAGACTGCATTGCGGCCTCTTTCCGAACTGATGACTTGAGATATTTATTTCAAGACGTACAAGATGATCACTCGCTAATGTTTCTTCAACACCTAACCAATTTTAATATTACATAATTAATTGATTTTTTTATATTCGTTCTAATTTTATATTTTCATGCATGTATCACTTGTTATCAGTATAGCCGTTTCAATACCTAACCAAATTAATATACCACTTTGACGCAAATGACCCTCATGGGTTGACGAGTCGTTCAACCTGAACTCATTTTCATCATCATCGTGCGACCTTCCTCAAACAATCCGCCATGATAACGCCCTGACTATCCCAAAAGACAGAGGCCATCACCTTCCCTGCTAAAGAAATTCTCTTAAACCCCTTAGGAGTGTGAGCTAGGGTGCTTTCATTGCATACTCTGCTTTTTGGACTCCGGATCAAAGTGATGGACCGACGGTCTCATCTTGGGTCATAACTTGATGCATAAATTCCTCTGGATTATCTCCATAGACAGAAGATACTTAGAAATATCAGGCTTTTACTTCTGATCTTTGGTCAACATTCTTGGGATTCATCTAGCTGAGACCTTGGACATCCCTAAGACATCGGTCGATAGACCGAACTGCTAAAAACTTATGCCTATTAGTATAGCTATATCATGCAGGCTTCTTCTGTCCCATATGATCAGGCTGTGCACAAGCTCAACGTTTTTGTCTAATGTAGCTGGCCACAGACCGTTCATAATCACGCACGCTCTTCCTCCCCTCACTCTCCTAAATCAGCAGCCCATTTCTTCACCGTGTTGTAATAAAAAGACTCATCCCCAAGGGCTTAAGTGAAGTCGTCATATATTTCCTTTGGGGACATGCCCTTCTTACAGAAGTACTTTGTAACTTCAACGTTGTCAAATTTCGCAGTTTAACACACCCTTTCCCTGTTTGCAGCGAATTCCTACCAATAGCTTTGAAATTTTATTCTTTCTACCAAAGATGTTAAATAAGATAAAAATATCAACCAATAGGGGTTTCATTTCAATTCAATCGGCCGAAAACTGCTTATCGTTTCTCGTATATCCGTAGTACATGGCAGAGTTTCATATCAGATCTAAGAATACCATCTGATTCACCACAATGAATCAACATTATGTTAAACTTTTTTATTTATATTGAAATAAACGTCTAATAGTTTTAAAATGAATTGAAGTTTGAAATGGCGCATAACATCTTGTCGACAGACCAAAACCAACCTGTAGCTATTTAATGTATGACGTAAATTCCCGCATAGATTCACGGCGTTGAAGAAACTTGGCACTGCTATTCAACACCTTGTGTCCAGCTGGTATATTTCCTTATCTTAGCTTACGTCCAATTACATGATACAAACCTTGACTGATTAGAATCCGGATTCTTTATACCCTTAAATTTTGAAGTTTCTCTGAATACGTTTCTCTCTATACATAAGCGATACCTGTTGTATCAGTCAGTCGTACTGGCGTGAATCAAATATTGGGTAATCTTACGGTCCCTGATTGTCGTTCCGTTATAATTCGTTTCATTACTCAATGTCATTTATTGAATATAAGTACATAGGCTAAAATAAATTGATGAAATGTGCAGGCATAATATTTAGCAGAGGTTATTTGCATATCCTAAAGAAGGCATATTGTTGAAGAGCGATATATTACAGTTAATCGTTTATGAAGTTAACACTTGACAGAAAGATGTTGTCATTTACGTTGCAGTTTTATCAGGAATAAAACAAGTGAATGTTGAGCTGGAGCCAGGATTCCAAACAAATGCACAGAAACGTGACAATGGTAAGTGTTTAGTATCTTATACAGTGCCCAGAGAAACGAACATTGCAGAAGCAATTGTAGTCAGTTCCCACCGCCACCTACTGTCTACTACGTGAAGAAAAATCTGAGAAATGCACAAATAGGTAGACAATGATGGAACAATACGCTGTATCGTAACACATAGTCAACTGGAGTCAGGTGGATACATGAAGATAGATCCGGTGCATATTTCTCCTTTATCGAATTATCTAGTTGTACGGTGTGTTCTTAGATACTCAATAATTCCCGTATACACAGAGCTCTGGTCTAATTTAAACAAATTTAAAAACTCTAACCAGGTTCAGTTGCACAAACCTACACCTACAGCTCCAATCATACTCTCTTAATATATTGTTTTAATTAGCGCACATTTTAATTTAGTTTTACTCGCGCGAAACCACGCCATTAATTCTGATGCAATTCCAAATTACAAACATATACTCGCTCCGCATAGAATCCTCTACTTCATCAGTAAAACAAGACGGTGAAACACATGTTGTAGGGACAAGCATATAGTTGGAGGCAAAGTGTTTTACAAACACACATTCCCTGTTTGTTCTGTATTTCTAAAGAATACTTACGCCGGAATATTGAATAGTTGTGTATCAGGTTTTACTCTTTTCTTTTCTCAGTTTTCATTTTTCATCTAGTTCATTCCACTAAAAACAATTATCCTGTCTCTGAAAAACTGCTTCGTTTTGGTCTGTTCTCTGAATGGGGAATACAAATAACATAAATATGTACAGGGTGTTTCAAAATATCTGATACCATTTGAACATTTAATAACTTTTTTATACATCAATATTTTTTTAAAACATTTTATACCAATGTTTTCTGCAGAAATTAAAGTTTTATGTGGTATGATGAATAGTGTACTCACTTTACACAACGTTTTGCTGGCTGACAGTTATTTTTTATACGATATGTTCCAAATGACGTCCTTTTTGAGTAATCACAATGTCAAGTCGACTTTTAAAGTTTTGAATAACATTTGAACACATTTCAGGTGAGATAGCTCTCATCTCCCAACGAATTGCAGATTTTAGCTCGACAAGCGTTTGCGTATAGACCTTCTCCTTTGAATATTCCCACTGGAAAAAGTCTAACGGATTCAAATCCGGAGAAATGGGTGACCATACTTTCTCTGTTTTAAATAAGATAAATCTCTAGCCATGAAAGAACGACTCGCGCGGTGTGTGGGGCTGCTCCATCCTGTTGAAACCATACATCGGCTATATGTACGCCCTTCTTTGTAAAGCTGGCAAGAATTTGTTCAGTAATAGTTTCAGATACCGGTCACTATTCACTGTTTGTGTCTCTCCCTCCGCTTCAAAAAATAATGACCCAATGATTCCACTAGAACTTAACGCAGCCCACACAGTAACCTTTTCATCGTGCAAAGGATTTTCATGATAAAAGTTTGGTTTTTCTTTACCCCAAAACCGACAGTTCTGTTTGTTGAGAACAGCATTTAAATAAAAATGAGACTCGTCAGAAAACCAGATGCGGTCCACAATATTCAAATGGTCTTCTGTCATCCACGTAGCGAAATCAAGTCGACTTTCAATGCCCGATTGCTTCAGATGTTGCATTACCGAAATTGTATATGGGAACAATTTCAAATGAAACCGCAATATTCTGTACACACTTGAAAAGCTGCATTCATTTGTGATGTCGCCAAGCACTTTCCTGACAGATTTTTGTGAAGGTTCTGCCATAAGTGGCCTAACCTCTTCGACGTTTTCAGCACTTCTGCCTGACTTTGGCCTTCCAGGATTACTGTGCCTTCTGTCTTCAACGGAGCCAGTGAGCTAAAAACGTTTCACAACCCTGCAAACTTGTAATTTACTAAGTTTATCCTCCCCAGGGTATCGTTTCTGCATCATTCGAATAACTGATATTGGCGAGCGGCTTTCAAAATACAGCTGAACAATTTCAGCAGCTTTTTGCCTGGACATCTCCATCTTGGAAAACAAGCATGTTCTGATGACGCCACAAACAACGTCATGACGTCCATATGTTTCCCGGAAAATGTACAGAATAAAACTTTGGACCTTACTAAAACTTTTGATGTATTACATGTCAGGATGCTATTAGTGGAACAAATTCTATAGAAAATCATAATGGTATCAGATATTTTGAAACACCCTGTAGAAACCCAGGGAATGAACACTCACAGATGACGGAACTTGTCTATAAGTGTCAAGAGGTATCAACATTTTATACATGCAGTTATTTTGATTTAATTATTTAGTGAAACTATTTACTATTACCCCTTGTCATTGAATTAAACGATCAAAGTTTATGGCGGAATAGGTAACCGTTCCATAGATGCAGTAGATCTAATATTAGAAGGACTATCGAGTTATTCAGTTAGGTTTGGGGTTGGCTGGCTGTAAGGGTGCTTTAACCCCCTGGTGGTTTACTCTGCTGGCCGTTCTGGGGCGGTGGTCCCGGTGTTGGTCTTGCTTTTTGTGCGTCATTTTGTTCTTGTGTTTTTCGGTCCTTTTGGTGTTACGGTTGCCTCTTTTCGGGAGGGGAGGGCTAATCTAAGTGCTTTTCGTACGTTTGTTCGATTTGTGCTTGTTTGGATTTGTCAGTTTCCTCTTCTTCTTGGGGTCTGGGAAGGGCTGCGGTTTGTGATTGTGGCACTCCCTGGACTTTTCTCTTACCTTTTTTTTGGTTAACAGTGTTGTCAGCTCTGCTTGCCATCTGCTCTTTTTGTGGCTGTTTAATTTTAATTGTCTGTCTCTCCCTTTGATGTTGATTTGATTGTATCAGTTCCTGGGTTCACTAATATTTACTTTAATAGAAAAGGAATGTATTTTTCCAATGCGTAAACCATGGAATGCGCGTATATTTATGGAATAAAAGTAGGAAAGTTAACATAAGGAAATAAACATAAATTGATGGACTGTGTAGAATTAACATATGGCTGTAAATGTGTCATTGAAAGCAAGTTGTTTGTGAATGATACATTACATGTAGTTAGCACTTTATTTTTATATAATTCGGCAGAGGGACATTGTCATTTTTATTGCACTTATCAGGAATAAAACCAGTGAATGTCGAGCTGGAGCCAGGGTTCCAAACAAATATCAGAAACGTGCCAAGTGTTAGTTCCAGTGTATTATAACAGTACCCATAGAAACAATACAATTAGATAATAAATCCACCAGAATCAAGTTTTCTCCAACACTGTTCTATGATTTTGTTTTCCTCAAATACCTCATTACTCAATTTTTTCATTTCGAACGTCAACCAATATAATATTACATTTCTGGCGTACAAAATAGTTTTTCGTACCCTTTGCTTTACATTTTTCCCAAACGATGACTGCTACTTGTCATTTAGAGTCAAATGGTATCAGGATATACGCATTTTATATAGAATTATACAGTCAAATGATATCAACGTTTTAAGTGCATTGTAATTGTTCCCGTAATCTTTGTTTAATATTCAAGCGGTTCTGATCACTTTTACAATAACTGCACGTAGTAGCTGAACAAATCAAGAAGTATGGCTGAATGTGTCACCTTGTAATGACTGATTATCAAAGTGTTAATAGACGGAATATGTAGCCATTAATGCGCGAAATCAATGTTCGAATGGTTAATGTATGGAGGGTGTTCAGTATTGCTCCGCCTTTCGAATTCGTCCTATATTATTTTACAAAAGAATGCATTGTAACAAATATCCACAATTGACCACGTGCATTTGTTTGTCTTGTATAGTTAAAGCATTTGACTGTTCGGTTTGAATTATGATTCAGCGGTGGCGTCTGGTCAATTCAAAATGGATAGAATGTGCAAAATAAATATTTAACTGCGGTGATTTGCAAATATCAGTGAAGGGGTCTTGTCAAAAGTGAAGAAATCTTGTTTAAATTTGATAGACACAGGTAATCGTTTGTGCATTTAACACTAAAACTGGAACAAGTATTCCAAACAAATGTGCCTGCACAGAAAGAAGCGTTCTTTCAAATATCTGATGTTAGTGCTCATAGGAACGATCAATAACTTCACCACAATGAACTTATTAACAGTTTAGATTGCTTTATATTTTAGTTTTATCAGGAATAAAACAAGTGAATGTCGAACTGGAACCAGGATTCCAAACAAATGTACAGAAACGTGACAATGGTAAGTTTTCTTTCCAATATTTTATATAAGTGCTCAAACAAATGAACAATGCATTAACTAGACGTGTCTTTAGAAAAACGCTGTTCTTTGATTCGATACCTCATTGTTTTAAGCTTTTATTAGATTGAGACGACGGCTTGTATAAAAATTTATAAATATATTAATATTGTACATACCAGAATCGTGATTTGTATATTGCAGTTCTATCAGGAATAAAACAAGTGAATGTTGAGCTGGAACCAGGATTTAAAACAAATGTACAGAAACGTGACAATGGTAGGTTTTCTTCTCAATGTCTTATACAAGTGTCCATAGAAATGTACAAGAAATTCACCTAAAATTGATTTTTTAAACGCTGTTCTTTGATTCGGTAGTTTCTTTAAAGAGCTTATTGCTTTATGTTTTTTATTAGTTTCGAGATGCCAACCAATAAAATAATATATTTTCGGTGTTGTAATCAATAACCTTACTCGACATGTGACATGTGTCTTTTATAGTCAAATGATACAATTAAGAAATGTCATTTTCTTATAGTGGTTTATAAAGAGTTTAGACGGTTCTGATACCCTTTATATTAACCACAAGTATTTGGTTAAAAAAACAAAATGTATCGATGACTGATGTCGCTATGACAAGGACGTGATTGTTTAAAGGTTAATGAATGGAATAGTTGAACAAATCCAAGTGAATGGCAAAAAAGGTGCTGCTGTGTAATACATATGCTTGTTTCAAGATTAAGAGTGAATAAGCAACCATTACTATAAATGTGCAAATAACGATTGCGTGTGCATATACATATGTTCCCAAAGTGGGTGGTAGGGTGGTGGTTACGGCCGGCTGTACTTGCATTGCATTTGCTTTTTCTCATATTCCTCTGTTTCACTCTTGATTTTCTTACCCTTTTCTCCCTTTCTCTTGGAGACGACGATGTTTTACCAACAAGCGTTAATATGTTCAACAAGAAGACAAACAAACAAACAAAATCTTAAAACAGCAAATTGTAAATGGATTAAATGTGCAAAATAAGTGTTTAAGGGCGGCAATGTGCAAAACGTAGAGAAGAAATCGTGTTAAAACTTGATAGATCATAGTTAATAGTGTATATGCATATAATAACTGACGTCGTGATTTCTATATTGCAGTGTTATCAGGAATAAAACAAGTGAATGTTGAGCTGGAACCAGGATTCCAAACAAATGAACAGAAACGTGACAATTGTAAGTGTTCTTTTCAATATCTAATATCAGTACCCGTAGAAATAAACAATGCGTTCACCAGAATCCACTATATTCTAACACTGTTGTTTGATTTGATTGCCCGTATTGTTTCAAGCTTTCCCTTGTTTCGAGACTATAACGGAAAATGAAATATTTTTGGAGTTGGAATATTTTTCATACACCCTGCAACGCAACACAAAGGCGATTTAATATTTAGTCTAGCATTTAAATTATTCTTATTGGCGTTTAAGAGGTTGTAGTAGCCTTTCTTTTTTTTTACCATACAGAATAGATGAACAAATCCAATTGTATGGCTAAATGTGCCTGATTCCTTTAAAGGTAGATTAATAATGCAGCCAGTATAAGGTAAAGTTCGATTTTTAATGCATGATATGCGCAACTATGTATGTGCCTAAACAGGATTTTTAAATACATGAAATGTGCAAAATAATGTTTAATACTGCTGATGTACAATGTTAGTAAAGGAATCGTGTTACAAATTAGTAGACCACGGGGGATGGCTTCCGCATTTAACACTTGACATCATGATTTTTATATTACAGTTCTTTCCGGAATAAAACAAGTGAATGTTGAGCTGGAACCAGGATTCCAAACAAATGAACAAAAGCGTGACAATGGTAGGTGTTCTTCCCAATATCTTATATAAGCACCCTTAGAAATAAACAATGCATTCACCAGCATTAATTGTACTCCAATACTTTTGTTTGATTTTTATATTTACTTCAAAGACCTCACTGTATGAAGCTTTTGTTTCTTTCTAAATACAGCCGATATTATATTACATTTCTGATGGTGAAATTAGTTGCTCATACCCGCTCCACAGTCAAGAACTGTATGCCCCTTAGCACCATCACGATGTTCCAAGATACCAGAAATGGCCCAACTATCCCAATAAAAATAAAACAACAAATGCACTTTGATAAAGTATGTGGAGAATTTGTTTGGCCGCCACATGGCGCTTTTCACCAGTTGCAGTGAAGTTAATAGGACTCTTCATATAACAGCGTTAAAGTTTCCGGGGATGCATACGCCCCTAGCACCGGCTTAAGTGGAACTCGATTTTCCAAGATACGAGAGTGACTATATAATCCAAAGAAAAATAAAATAAGTAACTGTATTTAAATGTTGTTTTTGTATATTCTTTCAACGTCTTCTTGCTTTAAATATGCTAGTTAACATTAGCCGATGGACTGTGCAGAATTAACTATTAGCGGAGAGGATGTACACAAACCATTTAAGGCATTTTGTTGAAGTATGTTAGATTACAGATATGTACTTATTCAGCACTTGACAGAGAGATGTTGTCATTTTAATTGCAGTTTTATCAGGAATAAAACAAGTGAATGTTGAACTGGAACCGGGATTCCAAACAAATGCACAGAAACGTGACAATAGTAAGCGTTCTTTCCAATAGCTCTTCAGTAATCATAAAAAAGAACATTACATTCACTAGAACTTACTTTACGTCAACACTGCTGTTTCATTACTCATTGCTCCAAGCTTTTGTTACTTTCGAACGACAACCAATATATTATTGCATTTCCGAAATAATCATACTAGCTTCATTTTTTTCCGAACGATGAATGAAACGTGTTTAGTCATGTGATATTAAAATACTAGTATTTTATATGGTATATAGTAAAATAACAGTAGCAGTTTAGAGGTTCTTATAACTATTTACTAAGTGTTAAAAGATACTGATAGCATTTACAATTACTGTATGTAAAATATGAACAAATCAAAGTTGATGACTAAAAGTACCGTCTATTTTCGGTGGGATTGTTGAAGGGTTAGTAGATAGAATATATCGCCATTAATAAATAAAGTTAATCTTCGAATGTCTACTGTATAGAATACGCAAATATATATATGTGCCTTAATTGTTTATTCATAATGGAATGGGTGGAATGATGTCTAACTGTGGTAATGTGAAAATGTTAGTGGAGGAATTGAGTTAAAACTTGGTAGACCACAAGTGATACTTTACACATTAAAAACTTAGTATATCGTGATTTTATATTTTAGTTTTATAAGGAATAAAACAAGTAAATGTTAAGCTGGAACCAGGGTTCCAAAACAAAATGTACAGAAACGTGACAATGGTAAATGCCATTTCCCAAATTTGTACCCATTAAAATGAAATAGACATTCACAAGAATCAACTATACTCTTACACTTTTGTTTGATTTTCTATTTTCTATAAAGTAATTAGTGAACTCAGGGACTGAGACAATAAGATCCACATCAAGCCCTCAACACCAAAGTGAAAGACAGACAAATACAATTAAGCAGCTACAAATGAGCATATGACAAGCAGAGTTGGCAACTCTTCCTCAAAAAGGTGGCACATCTGTTACCCAAACTTAACTGTATATAACTTTAACATACATAATTGTTTAAAAAAAAAACATTAGAAAATAAAAGCACTGCATAACAATTAACAAATAAATGTAATAAATGCTTAACTGCGTGATGAGCAAATTTTAAAGAAGGAAACATGTTAAAAACTCAACAGACCGTAGGTAATGGTTTACGCATTTACCGTTCGATAGGCTAATGCATGGATTGCGCAAATCTATATTTTCGTTCAGTGCAGCGATGATTTAAGTGAATGGACTGTACAAAATTCATGTAATTTGATATTTAGCGGCAGTGATAAGCACATGTCAAAGAAGGAACCATGTTAAAACTTGATATACTTCAAAAAAGGTAAGAGAAAAGTCCAGGGAGTGCCACAATCACAAACCGCAGCCCTTCCCAGACCACAAGAGGAATAGGAAACCGACAAATCTAAATAAGCACAAACCGAACAAACGTACGAAAAGCACTAAGATTAGCTCTCTCTTCCCCAAGCGAGGTAATCGCAATACTAAAAGGACTGAAAAACACAAGAACAAAGTGACACACGGAAAGACATACAACAAATCGCCTCGTAGAATAAACCACAAAGCAACAAAGAGTAAGACTAACACCGGGACCACCAAGTAATATCTTACTTAACATATTAATTCTTATATTATAGTTTTATCGGGAATAAAACAGGTGAATGTTGAGCTGGAACCAGGATTCCAAACAAGTGAACAGAAACGTGACAATAGTAAGTAGCTTATATCAGTATGTATTGAAATGAACCATGAAGCACCGGAAGCAACTTTACGCACACATTGTTGTTTGATTTGGTATTGTCATCATTTTTTCAATTGTTCGCTTGTTTCAAGACGATAATCAATGCAGTAATATATATTTTGGTGTAGGAATTAGTTTTCCGTACCAACTTCATTATTCATAGTCATTGTATTGTATTTTTTAAACGATGAATGCCACGCGCTTATGTAGAGTAGAATGGTATCAGGGTATGAGTATTTCATATTACTTTAAACAATAACATGTCATCCACAGTTTATGTATTTTCAGAATAAATGATCGTTCCTAGGCTGTTCTTATGTTGTAGTTCTTTGTTTGTGCGACGGTGGTTTTAAATGTGGCTTTTCTTTTATTATTTTTTTGTTCCTTATCTCTCCTGGTCTTGTGCATCGACAAGGCTGTGTTTTGTGATTGTGACATTTCTAAGGTATCTTCACATATATTTTTTTATGTTTAATGTTAAAGTCGTTCTGATAAGTGTTTCAATTACCAATAAGTGCAGACGGCCGAATCGAACGGTAGGGCTATAATGTGCTGCTGTATAACAAGTATGACAGTTTAAAGATGTAGAGATGAAATATGAAGCCATTAACAGGCAAATTTATGTTCGAATGAGTCATGCATGGGAGACACAAATATAAGTGTGCGTAAAGGACAAGTTTTAAGTGGGTAGAATGTGCAAATATAATGTTCAACGACGCTGATGTGAATGTCATTGACACAATCATGTTAATAGTTACTGCATTTAACACTTTACTTTTATATGCATTTCTATATAGCAGTTTTATAGAGCTAGAACCAGGATTCCAAACAAATGCCCAGAAACGTGACAACGGTAGGTATGCCCGAAGTAATCCATGCATGAGTTGGATTACCTCCACGTGGGCCGAACAAGTGTATGTCTATGCCGCTGTGGAGGCTAAGGGGATGGGTTGGGATCCCGTGAGGCTCTGCTTAAGCACCGCTCCCCGTAGTTCATTGCTTTCCATTCCGGGGTGGTGCTTTCGTTGTGGTGATTTTTGTTGGTTATTGTGCGGTGTTTTACTTTCTAATGTTTGTCTGTTGGCAATAATGTTAGTTGATTAATATATTCAGTTATGTTTAAGTGGGGTTCCCGCCTTTGTGTGTGTGGGGGGGGGGGGGGGAGGGAGGGAGGAGGTGTGTGTGGGGGAGGGGGGAGGTTGCCGAGCCGGCTCTGCTTACCATCTGTTCGTTTAGTGGCTGCTTGTTGTATTTGTCTGTTTTCTTCGGTGTTGGGGGCTTGGTCAAGTTTGTATCAGTGTTCCTGGGTTTTCTTGTTTACTTTACTGATACCAGATATCACTGCATATATAAATGAAAATAACATTAATTAGGAGCACCTTCTACACAAACGCTGTGGTTTGATTTTTTATATTCATCAATCATATAAGTGAAGATATCCTGGAAATGCCACAATCACGAAGCACAACTTTACCTAGGCACCAAAAGAAGGAGAGACAACAAAGTACAAACAATGGCAAAACTAATGCCACATATATAATCGGCGACGTACGAACAAGGAAAAGTATATACGCAGCAGAGGTTCCGGGTCGGAACGGTCAGAAGAAACAATACTAGGGAACTATAACCGTTTACGCAAATCTCGCCCTTAATTTTGCTGCAGCGCCAAATTACAAACAAGTTCGGTCCGCACAGGGGTCCTCCACCAAAGCAAAGGACACAATGGCGATCAAGCCTTTAATGTCTTTGTTTGTGCGTGTGTGGGTTCATATGTGGCATTTGTGTTGTTCTTGTTTGTTCCTCATATCTCCTACGTTTGGTGCTTTCAGTAGGACCATGTTTCAAGATTGTGGCATTTCCTGGGTATCTTCACATATATGTTTACATCTAATTTAATAGCATTCGTCTGATGTTGAAATTAGTTCCTCCTACCCACTGCACAATCAGTAATTATACTCATTTTAATTTTGCACGGGGCGATAAACAAGGAAAGATACTTATGTATTTAGAAACAAGTTGTATCAAGGTATCAGAATTTTATATACAACTAAACAATAAAAGGTCATCAATATTTGAAGTATTCTCATTATTATTTATTCAGCGTTAAAGAGGTACTGGTAGCCTTTAGTATTAATACTGCTCTTTATAGATGCACAAATCAAAGTATATAGCTAAAGACTGTCGTTGTGTAATTTGTGTTATTGTTTAAAAGTTAAAGGGTAGAACATATAGTAATTAAGAGGTGAATTAATGTTTGTTCATGCGCTGGTTCTTCATCTCTAACTTTGATGCCTTTGGAAGGTCCAGCTATGGTCGGGCCCATCGGATTCGTACTGTTGGTTTTGTTTTGCTTCAGAATTTTAGTTATTTCTTGCTGTCGAGTCCTCGTCGTTGTTTCATCTCTGTTTTCGTTTGATTTTTGTGTTCTCGGAACCCTTCATGCTGACTGAACAAATGTCTTGTGTATACCACGGTAGAACTAAGGGCGAGGGTTGTGGCCACGTGAAATAGATTTAAGAACCACCCCCTCCCCCAACCCCTGCCCAGTAATATTTTACTGGCCGGTCCAAGGCGGTGCTTCTGCTATGGTTTTTGGGGAAGAAACTGTCATTTTGGCTTTTTGCTTGTAGGCTTGTAGTGTTTTGATTGTGCTGCCGTTACATTAGGTGAGTCCCTTCTCTTTGGTGTTTTGGAACGGAAGGTGTTAGGTTATTGTATCGATTCCTGATCATTGCCTTCCTTTCTATTTGTGACTGAGGTATTTCTTGTGTATCTTCACTTGTATTTTCGAATGGATAATTCATAGAATGCGCAAATATATATGTTCCCAGAGCGCAAATTTAAATATATGGAATATGTAAAATTAACCTTAAATGGCAATGATGTGCAGATCTTAGAGATGAAAGCGTGACAAAACTTAATAGCCACATGCATTGTTTGCATATCTAAAAATATTACTGAAGATGCCCAAGAAATGCCACAATCACGATATACAACTCTTAAATCTTGGCATCATGATTTTTATATTGCAGTTTTATCAGGAATAAAGCAGGTAAATGTTGAGCTGGAACCAGGATTCCAAACAAATGTACAGAAACGCGACAATGGCAAGTGTTCTTAGAAATATCTTATATCCAAACCCCTTTTGATGAACAATATATTCACCAGAAGCAACTTAAACACAGTTGTTTGTTTTGGTATTGTCCTCCTCATGTTTCATGTTTTCAAGCTTGTGTTTGTTTCGAGATGACAACCAATATAATATTATAGTTCTGGTGCAGAAATTAATTTCTCGTACCCTGTATGCAATCAATAACTATAACCATTTTTATTTTTCTCCAAACGATGGATGGTACTTGATTTTTAAGGATTATGTGATATCAATTTTTAGCAAGTTACATTAATTTATATAATAAACGTCCGCCAGCATTTTATGGGTAAATATAATTATTTGTTTAGTGTTCAGTTGGCTCTTGTAATAATTTCAATTAACACATGCCATTACTACAGAATACTTTATGACTGCTCGAACTTCAACGTTGTCAATTTTCGCAGTTTAACACACCCTCTCCCTGTTTGCAGCGAATTCCTACCAGTAGTTTTAAAATTTTATTCTTTCTACCAAAGATGTTGAATAAGATAAAAATATCAACCAATTGGGTATTTATTCTAAGTATATCGACCGAGAACTGCTTATCGTTTCTTGTATATCCGTAGTACTTAACAGAGTTTCATATCAGATGTAAGAATACCATCTGATTCACCACAGTGAGTCAACATAAAGTTAAACTTTTTTGTTTATATTGATATAAACGTCTAATAGGTTTAAAATGAATTGAAGTTTGAAATGGCGCATAACATCTTGTCGACAGACCAAAACCAACCTGTAGCTATTTAATGTATGACGTAAACTCCCGCATAGATTCACGGCGTTGAGGAAACTTGGCACTGATATTCAACACCTTGTGTCCAGCTGGTATATTTCCCTATCTTAGCTTACGTCTAATTACATGATACAAACCTTGACTGATTAGAATCCAGAATCTTTATACCTTTAAAATTTTGAAGTTCTTCTGAATACGTTTCTCTCTACACATAAGGAATCTTACGGTCCCTGATTGTCGTTCCGTTATAATTCGTTTCATTACTGAACGTCATTTATTGAATGAAAGTATAGCGCCTAAAATAAATTGATGAAATGTGCAGGAGTAATATTTAGCAGAGGGTATTTGCATATCCTAATGAAGGCATATTGTTGAAGAGCGATATATTACAGTTAACTGTTGATGAAGTAAACACTTGACAGAGAGATGTTGTCATTTTCACGTTGCAGTTTTATCAGGAATAAAACAAGTGAATGTTGAGCTGGAGCCAGGATTCCAAACAAATGCACAGAAACGTGATAATGGTAAGTGTTTCAGTATCTTATACCAGTGCCCAGAGAAACGACCTTTGCAGAAGCAATTGTAGTCAGTTCCCACCACCAGCTACTGTCTACTACGTGAAGCAAAATCTGAGAAATGCACATATAGGTAGACAATGATGGAACAATGCGCTATATCGTAACACATAGTCAACTGGAGTCTGGTGGATACATGAAGATATATCCGGTGCATATTGCGCCTTTCTTTATCGAGTTAACTAGTTGTACGGAGTGTTCTCAGATACTCAATAATTCCCTTATACACAGATGCTCTGGTCTAATTTAAATAAATTAAAAAACTCTAACCAGGTTCAGCTGCACAAACCTACACCTACAACTCCAATCATACTCTCTTAATATATTGTTTTGATTAGCGCACACATCATGTTTTAATTTAGTTTTACTTGCGCGAAACCACGCCATAAATTCTGATGCAATTCCAAATTACGAACATATACACATTCCGCATAGACTCCTCCACTTCATCAGTAAAACATGACAGTGAAACACATTTTGTAGGGACAAGCATATAGGTGGAGGCAAAGTGTTTTACAAACACACATTCCCTGTTTGTTCTGTATTTCTAACGAATACTTACGCCGGAATACTGACTATTTGTGTATCAGGTTTTACTCTTTTTATTCTTTTTTTCATCTAGTTCACTCCACTAAAAACTATGATCGTGTGTCCGAAAAACTGCTTCGTTCTGGTTTATTCTCTGAATGGAGAATATAAATAATATAAATATGTAGAAACCCAGGGAATGAACACTCACGGATGACGGAACTTGTCTTAAAGTTTATAAGTTTTTGTCTTTATAAGTGTCAAGTGGTATCAAACATTTTATACGTGCAGTTATTTTGATTTAATTATTTAGTGAAACTATTTACTATTATCCCTTGTCAAAGAATTAACAGATTAAAGTTTATGACGGAATAGGACAATGTTCCATGGATGCAGTAGATCTAGTATAAGATGGACTATCGAGTTATTCAGTTACGTTTGGTTAACAGAGTTGTCAGCTCTGCTTGCCATCTGTTCATTTTGTGGCTGTTTAATTGTAATTGTCTGTCTCTTCCTTTGATGTTGATTTGATTGTATCAGTTCCTGAGTTCATTTATTTACTTTTCTAGAAAAGGAATGTATTTTTCAAATGGGTAAACCACGGAATGCACATATATTTATGGAATAAAAGTAGGAAAGTTAACATAAGGAAATTAACATAAAATGATGGACTGTGAAGAATTAACATATGGCTGTAAATATGTCAATAAAGCAATGTTGTTGGTGAATGATAGATTACATGTAGTTAGGACTTTATTTACATAACTTTTGACAGAGATACATTGTCACTTTTATTGCAGTCTTATCAGGAATAAAACCAGTGAATGTCGGACTGGAGCCAGGATTAAAAAAAAAAAAAAAAAAAAAAAAAAAAAAAAAAAAAAAAAATGAACAGAAACGTGTCAAGTGTTATTTCCAGTGTATTATAACAGTACCCATAGAAACAATACAATTCGATAATAAATTCGCCAGAATCAATTTTCCTCCAAAACTGTTCTTTGACTTTTGTTTTCCTCAAATACCTCATTGCTCAGTTTATTTCGAACGACAACCAATAGAATGTTACATTTCTGGCGTACAAAATAGTTTCTCGTACCCTTTGCTTCACAGTTTTCCCAAACGATGACTGGCACTTGTTATTTAGAGTCAAATGGTATCAGGATATTAGCATTTTATATAGAATTATACAGTCAAATGATATCAGCGTTTTAAGTGCATTGTAATTGTTCCCGTAAACATTTTATACATGCAGTTATTTTGATTTAATTATTTAGTGAAACTATTTACTATTATCCCTTGTCAAAGGATTAACAGATTAAAGTTTATGACGGAATAGGACAATGTTCCATGGATGCAGTAGATCTAGTATAAGATGGACTATCGAGTTATTCAGTTACGTTTGGTTAACAGAGTTGTCAGCTCTGCTTGCCATCTGTTCATTTTGTGGCTGTTTAATTGTAATTGTCTGTCTCTTCCTTTGATGTTGATTTGATTGTATCAGTTCCTGAGTTCATTTATTTACTTTTCTAGAAAAGGAATGTATTTTTCAAATGGGTAAACCACGGAATGCACATATATTTATGGAATAAAAGTAGGAAAGTTAACATAAGGAAATTAACATAAAATGATGGACTGTGAAGAATTAACATATGGCTTTAAATATGTCAATGAAGGCATGTTATTGGTGAATGATAGATTACATGTAGTTAGGACTTTATTTACATAACTTTTGACAGAGATACATTGTCACTTTTATTGCAGTCTTATCAGGAATAAAACCAGTGAATGTCGGGCTGGAGCCAGGATTCAAAAAAAAAAAAAAAAAAAAAAAAAAAAAAAAAATGAACAGAAACGTGTCAAGTGTTATTTCCAGTATATTATAACAGTACCATAGAAACAATACAATTCGATAATAAATTCGCCAGAATCAATTTTCCTCCAAAACTGTTCTTTGACTTTTGTTTTCCTCAAATACCTCATTGCTCAGTTTATTTCGAACGACAACCAATAGAATGTTACATTTCTGGCGTACAAAATAGTTTCTCGTACCCTTTGCTTTACAGTTTTCCCAAACGATGACTGGCACTTGTTATTTAGAGTCAAATGGTATCAGGATATTAGCATTTTATATAGAATTATACAGTCAAATGATATCAGCGTTTTAAGTGCATTGTAATTGTTCCCGTAAACATTTGTTTAATATTAAAACGGTTCTGATCACTTTTATAATAACTGCACGTAGTAGCTGAACAAATCAAGAAGTATGGCTGAATGTGTCACTTTGTAATGACTGATTATCAAAGTGTTAATAGATGGAATATGTAGCCATTAATGTGCGAAATCAATATTCGAATGGTTAATGTATGGAGGGCGATCAGTATGGCTCCGCCTTTTAAATTCGTCCTAGATTATTTTACAAAAGAATGCATTGTAACGAATATCCACAATTGGCCATGTGCATTTGTTTGTCTTGGATATTTGAAGTATTTGACTGTTCGGTTCGAATTATGATTAAGATGTGGCGTCTGGTCAATTCAAAATAGATAGAATGTGCACAATAAATATTTATCTGCGGTGATTTGCAAACATCAGTGAAGTGATCTTGTTAAAAGTGAAGGAATTTTATTAAAATATGATAGACATAGGTAATAGTTTGTGCATTTCAAACTTAAGCTGGAACCAGTATTCCAAACAAATGTGCCTGCACAGAAATAAGTGTTCTTTCAAATATCTGATGTTAGAGCTCATAGAAACGAACAATAACTTCACCACAATGAACTGATCAACAGTTTAGATTGCTTTATATTTTAGTTTTATCAGGAATAAAACAAGTGAATGTCGAACTGGAACCAGGATTCCAAACAAATGTACAGAAACGTGATAATGGTAAGTTTTCTTTCCAATATTTTATATAAGTGCTCAAACAAATGAACAATGCATTTACTAGACGTACCTTTACTCAAACGCTGTTCTTTGATTTGATACCTCACTGATTAAAGCTTTTATTAGATCTAGACGACAGGTTATATAATAATTTATTTATAAATATATTAAGATTGTACATACTAGAATTGTGATTTGTATATTGCAGTTCTATCAGGAATAAAACAAGTGAATGTTGAGCTGGAACCAGGATTTAAAACAGATGTACAGAAACGTGATAATGGTAGGTTTTCTTCTCAATGTCTTATACTAGTTTCCATATAAATGTACAAGAAATTCACCAAAACTGATTTTTTAACGCTGTTCTTTGATTTGGTATTTTCTTCAATGAGCTTATTGCTTTATGTTTTTATTAGTTTCGAGATGCCAACCAATAAAATAATATATTTTCGGTGTTGTAATCAATAACCTTACGTGTTCTAATTTTTCTTCGAACGATGAATGACATGTTTCTTTTATAGTCAAGTGATACAATTTAACAGTAAATGTCATTAACGTATAAAGTTTTCTTATAGTTGTTTATTAAGATTTTAGACGGTTCTGATAACCTTTATATTTACCGCACGTATTTGGTTAACAAAGCAAAATGTATGGATGAATGATGTCGCTATGACAAGGACGTGATTGTTTAAAGGTTAATAAATGGAATAGTTGAACAAATCCAAGTGAATGGCAAAAATGTGCTACTGTGTAATACATATGATTGTTTCAAGATTAAGAGTGAAATAAGCAGCCATTATTATAAATGTGCAAATAACTGTTGCGTGTGCATATACATATGTGCCCAAAGTGGGTGGTAGGGCGGTGGTTACGGCCGGCTGTACTTGCATTGCATTTGCTTTTTCTCATATTCCTCTGTTTCACTCTTGATTTTCTGAATCTTTTCTCCCTTTCTCTTGGAGAAGACGATAAATTACACAGAAGGGTTAATATATTTAACAAGAAGACAAACAAACAAACAAAATCTTAAAACAGCAAATTATAAATCGATTAAATGTGCAAATTAAGTGTTTAAGGACGGCAATGTGCAAAACGTAGAGAAGAAATCGTGTTAAAACTTGATAGACCATAGATAATAGTGTATATGCATATAATGACTGCCGTGGTGATTTCTATATTGCAGTGTTATCAGGAATAAAACAAGTGAATGTTGAGCTGGAACCAGGATTCCAAACAAATGAACAGAAACGTGACAATTGTAAGTGTTCTTTTCAATATCTAGTATCTTAAAGGTATCTAATGATACCTTTAACCATTGGCGCTTGGAATGTGCGCACCCTAATGGAAAGTTCTGGTTCTGACAGACCTCAGCGAAGAACAGCTCTAGTTGGTAGAGAACTTGACCGATACAAAGTCGAGATTGCAGCTCTGAGTGAGACTAGCCTTGCATAGGAAGGACTTTTAAAAGAAGTTGGTGCAAGTTACACTTTCTTCTGGAGTGAACGCAAGGAAAAAGAGCGGCGTAAAGCAGGAGTAGGATTCGCCATCAAGTCACACCTCGTCAGCAACCTCCCAGGACTTCCAAAAGGCATAAATGACCGCCTGATGACGCTGAGACTTCCCTTATCTGGCAAAGGCATGCAACAATTGTAAGTGCCTATGTACTCATAATGATCAACCCAGATGAGGTTAAAGACAGGTTCTATGATGATCTGGATTCTGTGATTTCTGCAGCACCCCCCGGACAGACAAACTCATCCTCCTCGGGGACTTCAGTGCTAGAGTGGGCACAGACCACCAAACCTGGGAAGGAGTGATTGGATCTGAAGGTGTAGGGAAGTGCAACAGCAATGGACTCTTCCTTTTAATAAAATGTGCAGAGCATGAATTACTGATCACCGACACAGTCTTCCACCTACCAACTCGCAGAAAGACACCATGGATGCACCCTCGCTCCAAACACTGGCATCTCATTGACTATGTTTAGTGCGAAGGAGGGACAGACAGGATGTCAGAGTGACAAAGACTATGTGTGGTGCAGATTGTTGGACAGATTACAGGCTTCTTGTCAGCAAACTCAACCTGCACACTCAGCCTGTACGACGACCACAAGGCGAGAAGGTGCCAAAGAAATTGGATGTCTCCAAGATGAAACAAGACAGCAAGAGGCAAACACTCGTCAACGATCTCTGCAGCCGTTTAGATGCACTGGAACACACTTCAGAAGATGTAGATTAGAGCTGGACACTCTTTAGAGACACCGTTCACTCTTTAGCAATGGATTCCCAAGGACCAGTATCTCGCAAACACCAAGATTGGTTTGATGAGAAAGACAAAGAAATCCAGGGACTCCTTGAAGAGAAACACACAAAAAAAAACAACAACACAAGGCTTACCTCAGAAATACCACCTCAGTATCTAATAAGACTGCCTATTCAAACATATGCAATACACTACAGACTAGGCTCAGTGACATGCAAGATTCCTGGCTGAGGGAAAAAGCTGATAAAATCCAGTCCTTTGCAGACAGAAAGGATATGAAGAAGTTCTTGGATGCACTCATGACAATATATGGTCCCCAGAGCTCAGGAACCACCCCACTCCTTAGTGCAGATGGAACTAGTCTTCTGACTGACAAAGAAGCTATCTTGAAAAGATGGGCCGAACTCTTTGATAGTGTCCTTAATCGGCCATCATCTATCAATGATGAAGCTATCAACAGACTACCACAGGTGGAATGTAATCCGCTGCTTGACGAGCTCCCAACCGTCTCTGAAACAGTGAAAGCAATAAAACTCCTGTCATCTGGCAAGGCTCCAGGATCAGATGCAATACCTGCAGAGATCTAAAAAGCTGGAGGTCCTCCAGTTGCAGAGAAACTGACAGAGTTATTTCACATTATGTGGAGAAGAGAAGCCATCCCTCAAGAATTAAAGGATGCAACAATTATCCACCTATTCAAAAGGAAAAGGAATCCTCAAATCTGTGACAATCATCGAGGCATGTCTTTATTGTCAATTTCTGAGAAGATCCTTGCTAGGGTACTACTGAATCGATTAAATGAACACCTTGAACAGCCAGGGCTTCTACCGGAAAGCCAATGTGGATTCAGGAAAGACAGAGGAACAATAGACATGATTTTTACAGCACGACAGCTTCAAGAAAAATGCCAGGAACAAAATGTGGACCTCTACATGACCTTTGTCGACCTTACCAAAGCATTTGACACAGTTAGTCGTGAGGGACTTTCGAAAATTATGGCAAAGTTTGGCTGTCCTGCCAAATTCATAGCAGTTCCATGAGGGTATGCTTGCAAGGGTCCAAAATAATGGCGAGTTTTCTGATCCAGTCCCTGTGACAAATGGAGTTAAGCAAGGCTGTGTACTAGCTTCAACACTGTTCAGCATGATGTTTTCTGCCATGCTTACAGATGCTTTCCAGGATGGTGACAATGGTATACTTATTAGGTATCGCTTTGATGGGAAACTTTTCAACCTAAGAAAGTTGCAAGCTAAATTCAAGGTGCAGACAGAGGTGCTAAATGAGTTCCTCTTTGCTGATGACATGGCAAAGGGTGCTCCAACAGAAGAGAAAATGCAAAAAGGTGTGGGTCAAGTATCTGATTCATGTGACAGCTATGGTCTCACAATCAGCATCAAACAGACTGAGGTAGTATATAAGCCTTACAAGGAACCTACCATCCAATCAAAGGTCAACGACTGCAAGTGGTAGACAAGTTCACCTACCTTGGAAGCATATTATCTAGAGTTGTGCACATTGATGATGAAGTCAATGCTAGGATTGCAAAAGCTAGTGCAGCATTTGGCCGGCTACGTGGAAGTATTTGGGACCGAAGTGGAATCAGACTTGATACAAAGCTGAAAGTATACAGATCGATGGTGCTGCCAACACTAATATACGCATGTGAAACTTGGACAGTTTACCAACGGCATGCCAAAAGACTGAACCACTTCCATACATGCTGTCCTAGAAAACTTCTAAAGATCAAGAGGCAAGACAGGATTCCAGACACAGAAGGCCTGAAAAGGGCAGGGATTCAGAGTGTACATACTCTTCTGAAATTGGCACAGGTTAAGATGGACAGGCCATGTTACCAGAATGCCTGATGAACGTTTGCCAAAGAACACCCTCTAAGGAGAACTACAAGTTAGAAAACGCTCCCATGGTGGTCAGAAGAAGCGATACAAGGACACCCTCAAAGCCTCCCTTAAAGATTTTAACATACCAACAGAGTCGTGGAAACAGATGCACAGGATTGAACAAAGTGGCGATGCTTCATAAGAAGGGGTGCTGGTGAATACAAAGCAAAAAGAATCAGCGAAGCCGAGCAGAAACGTGAATAGCGGAAAGCCAGAGCTAAGGCATCACCAGCATAGCTTTCTTCCTCAGACCTCTCTTGTTCTATCTGCAACAGGCAGTTTAGAGCTAAGATTGGTCTCGTCAGCCATCTTAGTACACACAAATAATAACACATCACACAGTTGATTAGGATTGGTCATTGTCAGTAATTATAGACGAAAAAAAAGGTGAGAGAAAAGTCCAGGGAGTGCCACAATCACAAACCGCAGCCCTTCCCAGATACCAAGAGGAAGAGGAAACCGACAAATCCAAACAAGCGCAAATCGAAAAAACGTACGAAAAGCACTAAGATTAGCTCTCTCTTCTCCAAGCGAGGTAATCGCAATACTAAAAGGACTGAAAAACACAAGAACAAAATGACACATGGTAAGACATACAACAAGTCGCCTCGTAGAATAAACCACAAAACAGTAACGAACAATATCAATACCCGCAGAAATAAACAATGCGTTCACCAGAATCCACTATATTCTAACATTGTTGTTTGATTTGAATTGGTATTGTTCTTAATGTTTCAAGATTTTGCTTGTTTTGAGACTACAATGGAAATGAAATATTTTTGGAGTTGGAACATTTCTCATACACTCTGCAACGCAACACAAAGACGATTTAATATTTTTCCTATCATTTAAATTATTCTTTTAATATTCTGTTTGGTGTTTAAGAGGTTGTAGTAACCTTTTCATTTACCATTCAGAATAGATGAATAAATCCAACTGTATGGCTAAATGTGCCTGGTTACTTAAAAGGTAGATTAATAATGCAGCCGGTATAAGGTAAAGTTCAATTTTTAATGCATGATATACACAACTATCATCACGAAAACAGCCTATATAGTTTTGACCCCCTTCAACCCCACTTTTATACATTAAATCTGGGGTTTACAAGGGTATACATTAGTTTTCGTATTTCAGCTCAAAAACATAGATTGTGGGTAATCGTTAGAACCGCCTCGTCGAGGCAGTTCTAACAAGTACCTACAATCTATGTTTAGAGCAGAACTATGAAAACTACCAGCATTTTTAATCCAAAAGTTTTCAGTTTTGTGGCACTCCCTGGACTTTTCTCTTACCTTTTTTGGTGGTAAAATTCTCAATATATTTAAATAGGCGTGTTTTCGTAATGTGTATGTGCCTAAACAGAATTTTTTAAATACACGAAATGTGCAAAATAATGTTGAATACCGCTGATGTACAATGTCTGAAAGGAATCGTGTTGAAAATTGGTAGACCATGGGGGATGGCTTCCGCATTTAACACTTGACATCATGATTTTTATATTACAGTTCTGTCAGGAATAAAACAAGTGAACGTTGAGCTGGAACCAGGATTCCAAACAAATGAACAGAAGCGTGACAATGGTAGGTGTTATTCTTCCCAATGTATTATATAATCACCCTTAGAAATAAACAATGCATTAACAAACATTAATTGTACTCCAATACTTTTGTTTGATTTTGTATTTACTTTAAAAAAAAACCTCACTATTTCAAGCTTTTGTTTCTTTCCAAATACAGCCAATATTATATTACATTTCTGATGGTAAAATTAGTTGCTCATACCCGCTGCACAATCAAGAACCGTATGTCCTTTAGCACCGTTCCAAGATACCAGAAATGGCTCAATTATCCCAATAAAAATAAAACATCAAATGCACTTTGATAGAGTTTGTAGAGAATTTGTTTGGATTTGGCCGCCACATGGCACTTTTCGCCAAGGAATTTTATATTCGCAACATAGGTTCCAGGTCGAAACGGTCAGAAGAAACAATACTAGGGAACTATAACACGTTTACGCAAGTCTCGCCCTAAATTTTGCTGCAGCGCCAAATTACAAACAAGTTTGGTCCGCACAGGGGTCCTCTACCAAAGCAAAGGGCACAATGACAATCAAGCCTTTTTTAATTTCTTTGTTTGTGCGTGAGTGAGTTCATATGTGGCATTTGTGTTGTTCTTGTTTGTTCCTCATATCTCCTACGTTTGGTGCTTTCAGTAGGACTATGTTTCATGATTGTGTCATTTCCTGGGTATCTTCACTTATATGTTTACATCTAATTTAATAGCATTCGTCTGATGTTGAAATTAGTTCCTCCTACCCACTGCACAATCAGTAATTATACTTATTTTAATTTTGCACGGGGCGATAAACAAGGAAGATACCTGTGTATTTAGAAACAAGTTGTATCAAGGTATCAGAATTTCATATACAACTAAACCATAAAAGGTCATCAACATTTGAAGTATTCTCATAATCATTTATTCAGCGTTAAAAAGGTACCGGTATCCTTTAGTATTAATACTGCTCTTTATAGATGAACAAATCAAAGTATATGGCTAAAAGATTGTCGTTGTGTAATCTGTGTTATTGTTTAAAAGTTATTGGATAGAATATAATAACTAAGAGGTGAATTAATGTTTGTTCATGCGTTGGTTCTTCATCTCTTACTTTGGTGCCTTTGGAAGGTCTGGCTCTGTTCGGGCCCATCGGATTCCTACTGTTGGTTTTCTTTTGCTTCAGAATTTCAGTTATTTCTTGCTGTCGATTCCTCATCGTTGTTTCATCTCTGTTTTCGTTTGATTTTTATGTTCCCGGTGATGTTTCACCGATGAGTTACGAACCCTTCATGCTGACTGAATAATTGTCTTGTGTATACCACGGCAGAACTAAGGGCGAGGATTGTGCCCATGTGAAATCGATTTAAGCCCCCTTCCCCCTCTTCCGTCCAGTAATATTTTTACTGGCCGTTCCAAGACAGTGTTTCTGCTGTGGTTTACTAATTCTATTATTGTATGTCTTTGCATGTATGTCTTGGTGAAATGCTTATTTTGAATAGCCGTTTGGCCTTTTCACGGGAAGAAACTGTCATTTTGGCTTTCTGCTTGTAGGCTTGTAGTGTGTTGATTGTGCTGACGTTACTTTAAGCGCGTCCTTTCTCTTTGGTGTTTTGGATACGAAGGTGTTAGGTTATTGTACCGATTCCTGATTATTGCCTTCCTTTCTATTTGTGACTGAGATATTTCTTGTGTATCTTCACTTGTATTTTTGAATGGATAATTCATAGAATGCGCAAATATATATGTTCCTACAGCGCAAATGTAAATATATGGAATATGTAAAATTAACCTTAAATGGCAATGATGTGCAGATCTTAGAGATGAAAGCATGACAAAACTGGATAGCCACATGCATTGTTTGCATATGTAAAAATATAACTGAAAATGCCCAAGAAATGCCACAATCACGATATACAACTTTTGAATCTTGGCATCATGATTTTTATATTGCAGTTTTATCAGGAATAAAGCAGGTAAATGTTGAGCTGGAACCAGGATTCCAAACAAATGTACAGAAACGTGACAATGGTAAGTGTTCTTAGAAATATTTTATATCCAAAAAAAGTAAGAGAAAAGTCCAGTACGTGCCACAATCACAAACCGCAGCCCTTCCCAGACCCCAAGAGGAAGAGGAAACCAACAAATCTAAACAAGCACAAACCGAACAAACGTACGAAAAGCACTAAGATTAGCTCTATCTTCCCCAAGCGAGGTAATCGCAATACTAAAAGGACTGAAAAACACAAGAACAAAATGACACATGGAAAGACATACAACAAATTGCCTCGTAGAATAAACCACAAAGCAACAAAGAGTAAGACTAACACCGGGACCACCGCCTTAGAACGGTCGGTAACCCCTTATGATGAAAAATATATTCACCAAAAGCAGCTTAAACACAGTTGTTTGTTTTGGTATTGTCCTCCTGATGTTTTCAAACTTGTGTTTGTTTCGAGATGACAACCAATATAATATTATAGTGCTGGTGCTGAAATTAGTTTTTTGTACCCTTTATGCAATCTATAAGTATACCCATTTTTATTTTTCTCTAAACGATGGAAGGTACTTAATTATTAAGGATTATGTGATATCATTTATTAGCAAGTTACATTAATTTATATAATAAACGGACGCCTGCATTTTACAGGTAAATATAATTATTTGTTTAGTGTTCAGCTGGATCTTGTAATCGTTTCAATTACTACACGGAACATATTAGCTATCCAAACTTATGACTGACTTTGCCGCTGTGTAATTGGTATGAGTATTTAAATATATGGAAATATGTAGCTATTAATAATAAGTTGATTAATGCTCCTATTGGTAATGCATGGAATGCGCACTATATCTTTATTTGTCTAAAGTGCATTTTTAAATGAATATGATATGGAAAATTAATGTTAAACGCCGGTAATTGCAATGTTATGTTCGTAATCGTATTAAAACAGTAACGCCGGTGACGTGCAAATGTTAGATTTGGAATCGTATTAAAACAGGTTAGACCACAGGTAAAGGTTTAGGTACTTAACTCTTGATATCGTTTTACGCTCGTAAATTGAAGTTTTATCAGGAATAAAACAAGTAGAACAAAAATCATCCCATCGGACATTTGCGCCCGCGAAGGTTCAGATCAGTCTGTGGATTCGCAGCGGGCACACAGGCTGAAAAGTCTTCGTTGGGCACACATGCAAGAAGGTACGTTTTCTCACGTTACGGCTCAAAACAGTATATTTCTCACCTTACGGTTAGGAGGCGTAAACTGTGTTGCATATTTCTTTAATATTCATGAACAGACTCGACAAGCCGACTTAACTATTATCGTGTTTTGCTGGCGTAACGGCTAAGGGCGGTCAAAACGGACCGAGGGTGACTGTCTATACGATTAAGCTCCGGCTGTATGACGCCTAACTGTATCAATACACAGAGACTCTAACAATGTTAGATATTCTTTAAGATATTTTAACATACACAACATATAGTAAAACACTAAACATATAATAACAAAAACATATAATTGCTATTCTCTTCGCGTCGGCCTCCATAAGGAATACAACACAATTGGAGACTATACCGGTTTAAAATTTGATTAATCTGGCTTGATTTATCATAAATATTTACGACCAGTATAATCCCAACCTAGTGCGGTGAACTTTAACGTGCCGAAATTAACAGAATGTCCTTCCAACTTCAAAAACAAATAGTCTCTAGGAGCTTTTTTTTTTCTTTTTTTTTTCTCTTGTGTCGACACTGTTTACCCTAAACTGTTGTACGCGTTGGCGATTACTGCCCGTAAAAACGTACTTTAATAAAGCGTCGAGCTGGTTGCTTCTCTTGTATACAAATTCTAGCGCAACGGCTGAAACCGGATGTCATCTCGTTCCGTTATACGCTTATTCTTTATTTGACGACTTTACGACTTAAAGCTCCTGGCTTGTCAGCTAGTAAGCTCAGAATTATCGTCCTAGCTTAACACTCCCTAGAGATAATACACTCGAGCCATCACCAAAGGAAGAATATTGGTGTAAGGGCCGTAACCAAGAACAGAACAGTGCGTCAGCCTCCATAAAGAATACAATGCTATTGGAGACAATACCGGTTTAAAATTTGATTAATCTGGCTTGATTTATCATAAGTTTTTACGACCAGTATAATCCCAACTTAGTGCGGTGACCTTTATCGTGCCGATGTGAACAGAATGCCCTTCCCACTTCACAAACAACTGGTCTCTAGGAGCTCTTTTTTTCTTCTTTCTTTCTCTTTCGTATGTGTCGATACTATACTGTTGTACGCGTTGGCGATTACTGCCGGTGAAAACGTACTAAACAACGCGTCCAGCTGGTTGCTTCTCTTGTATCCATATACTAGCGCTACGGCTGAAACCGGAAATCCTTTCGCTCCGTTTTACGCTTAATTTTTATTTGACGCCTTGACGAATTGACTTGTCAGCTAGTAAGCTCAGAATTATCGTCTTAGCTTAACACTCCCTAGAGATAATACACACGAGCCATCACCAAAGGAAGAATATTGGTGTGAGGGCCTTAACTAAGAATAGAACAATAAATACACTTTAAATAAACATTCTACAATAACACAAGATGAAGTCAGTTACGTGACTATTTTATTATTCTATAATGACGAAGTACGAACCAAGAAGAGCGGATGACGTCACTGACGTCGCGCGAAATCACAGACGTCATTATTAATATATCATTGCCTCGATGTTACTCATCCGTGACCTGCTTCTCGGTTGTCGACGTCGGCGCCCTCGACAATGAGCATTCCACTGTCAAGATTGTCTCCTGACATTCCAAATGTAGCGACCCTAATCTTATCAAGACACTACCCTTTTTCTAGCTGTAACAGCAAATGTCAAATGTAAATCAGAATGCTAAAATGTCAATCTGAGCACAGATTAAGTCAATATAAGATAAGCCTATATTGAAAATAAAAGTCCAAAATCAAGGGTAGACAATTTAAAAGTGTGTTAATGTAGAAACATCCCCCATAATTTGGCAATGTCCATTATATCTTTTATTCAACTGCCAAATATCTTTGGGATCACACCAAAAATAAAAGCATGTGGTTTTGCGTAAAGTCGGGGCATTGAAAACCACTGAAAATTAGATATGTCTTATAAGCGAGTACTTAACCAAAACTGACAGCAGTTCCATTCCAATATTGCCATTATCTCTCAGGTACATAAGTGTATGTAGCGGAATAAAACAATTTGTTTCCGATCAAGCATCCTAATAATATATAATAACATTTTAGTCAAAGGACCCTCAACCGTATTGAATTACCACACACACTTTCATTACGCATGTGGTTAAAGAACATGTTACTGGTTGACTTGATATTTCGTCACATGTCAGCCGATACATAGTAATATAAACTGACAAAGTTAGAAGAAAATCTAAAGTGGCCATAAAACAGGCCTTATGGAGACTGGTGCTGTCGATTTGTTGAAAACCACTGATTAGGTAAAACTTTTTGTGCATATGTGTTACGACAAAATATTTTGCATCGAATCATGAAACACGTTTACTAATAACTTCTTCTGAATAAAGCGCCACACACAAAAAAAACGACTTTCTGAAAGATGTTGAAAGCAGAGTAGTGTCTACAAAAATTCCATTCCGCTTTCCAAGGCTCACGTATGAAAAATAGTCAACAAAATACTACACTGTATCACCTGACTGTTGCAGAGTTTCATACAGTAACTAGGTCTTACATTTTTACCTAAGTACCTGACATTTATTTTTGCTACATATTGCAGTCTTATCCGGAATAAAACAGCTGAATGTTGAATTGGAGCCAGGATTCCAATCAAATGCACAGAAAAGAGACGATGGTGAGTTGAGCAGGGCTATCGTTATTTTAAACTTTGTAAGGCGTTTTCGAAATTTTATCGCAGACACAGTGCCTTGGTAGACAAATATAGCGTCAGTCTGAAAACACTTCTGCAACAAGGTATATCGGAACCAGAATTTTACGATGACTTAGTGTACAGATTTAGAAAAATTGTAGGAAAATCTAACTTTTCGGAGCAATTTAGAAAACTTATTAACCGTTGTAAAAGAATTGGCTATAGCCTGGATATTATGCGGCAGACTGCATGCCTAGTTGTCAATTCAATCATTGTTGATGGCTATGCTTCACTTTTTTGTTGCACGACGGCGGTTCGGGCTTCAGACTCAATGACGGCCTCTTCGTAAAATTTTAACCAGAGGTTGGGGCTTGATGATTTGTCTTTGGTTTAGCCCGCCGTGGTTCAACTATTGGTTTTCATTTACTCTGGCATACAGTAGAATTAGCCATGAGTACTCGTCTTTGTTTATTATAGTGATTAATTTGATTTTTATGTTTTCGCTTTGATGCATTGACTGAGTTGGGAGCCTTTATGCGAACCGAATTTTTATGTATTTTTGTATTAAGAGTAGCATCGGGACCCAGGGTGAAGTTGGCTGGCTGTAAAAGTGCTTTAACCACACCCCCCCTCCCCAACCCCCGCTCCCCGGTGGTTTACTCTACTGTCCGTTCTAAGGTGGCGGTCCCGATGTTAGTCTTACTCTTTGTTGCTTTGTGGTTTATTCTACGAGGCGATTTGTTTTATGTCTTGCCTTGTGTCTTTTTGTTCTGTTGTTTTTCGGTCCTTTTGGCGTTGCCGTTGCCTCGCTTGGGGAGGAGGGGACTGCTTTTTGTGCTTTTCGTGCGTTTGTTCGGTTTGCGCATGTTTGGATTTGTCGGTTTCCTCTTCCTCTTGGTGTCTGGGAAGGGCTGCGGTTTGTGATTGTGGCACTCCTGGACTTTTCTCTTACCTTTTTTTTCACCTTTTCAATAACATGAGTCTCTTATAGCATATCTTAATTATCTAAATATTGTACTATGTTAACTCCTAACCATACTGGTCCTACAAATTTAGTAAATCAATTTCACACTCTGTTACTGTGGGTGTAAAAATACTGCTGTGTCACTGGCACTGATGAGACGCCACTTTTTCTTGCGTTTGATCTGGGACGGTATGATAAATTGAATATGAAGTGGACAGGGAGACGCTTGGCAAAAAGCAGCAACAGTTACCCTTTTCTATCGAATTCTTTAGGCGATTTCGGTTTCTAATTTAATGAATGCCTGGTTTGTTTTATATTCTTTTTTATTATTGTCAGAGAAAAAAAAACGAAATTTGGTGCGAGCAGTAGAGACCCTGATCAGACGCTGCGTTCTCATTTAGGTCTGTGCTGTTTGCTAATGTTCATTTTGTGGGACACTAGGCATAAATATACAGTCTTTCAATGAAAATAGATTGTATATGTACAAGTGCAGACAGAAACACTCTTCTAGCTACCATTAAAAGGAAAGTTATCCTGTATTCTTGAATTATTCACAAATTGTATTGTGTTAGGACTGGTGATAATCTCCTCTATTGCGGCGTAGCAATCCGTTTCATCATATACATAACACTTTCCCGCTTATTAAAGGTTAAGATATTTTCAATACAATGACAACCCATTAGTCCCTAATGGACTTTTCTGCCCTTCTATTTGGGCAGGTCCATGTCTAATGGAAGGTATGTAAGGTATGTCTAGTTTATGTTTTAAATAATCATTTATTATAGAAAATCCTGTGCGTATTGCAAACAGTGTAAACCCTGATTAGAGGCCGCGTCCTGTGGCGTCTGACCTGTGTCTTTGCTATTTGCATATGTCTCTTTCATGGGATGTTGTAATATGTTGTTTCAATAAATGGAGGAAACAATGATGGTACACTGAATAAATAATGGTACTGAAAGTGCGTTGCTTTTGGAATTATTTAAGTATTTAGATTAATCTCAACAGACTTTTTTATAGGAAGGGGATATATTTCTTACAATAAACTTTGCATTAGCTGACTCCTGCTTTCTTTGTTATTCTGCTTTTGTTGGATATAAAAACCTAAAAGGTTGCCTTTGGAGAAAGAAACCACATAGTCCTCTTAACGTTCCGATGATGCCTAAATCAACAAAACTAGCCACTATAGTTCAGTTTTGTATTATTGAATTTATCAAATGGTTTAGGTCACACCCAGTTGATTGATAGACCTTTCGATTTCTTGCATCAATACAATTAAAATAAAAAAAAAATAAGAAAAAGCCATTGTCTATGGACAATTCAAAACACCAGCAAAAATAGGATCTCCAAAAGAAATCGACCTGATGCATTTGCGACCACTGTACACCAAAATCAGTCTGTGCATACTAAAAGTCTAATCAGGGTATACTCTGTTCGCTCATAGGACATTTCCGATCCAAAAGTTATGCTAACGAACAGTGTAGACTCAGCTGGTCGCATTTGTCTTAAGTCTATTTGAAACGGATTATTATCCTATGACATCTGTTGATAATCATTTAAACATTCTAAGAGGTACAAGGGCTTTGCTTAAACATCACACTTTGTTACTCTAGGTTTAAACACTATGTATTATTTTGATTTTGTGTTGTGGAAAATATTAGAAAATGGATACATGACATTAGCAGATGTGCAATGAATGTTTCACTCAGGGGTGAGCGTGTCGTAGCCTGTGGGCATTTCGTTGTTTCATTAATGGTACAGCGTCTCCATTTTCTTGTTGTCTGTGAACTTGGCCCGCCGTGGTTCAACTATTGGTTTTCATTTACTCTGGCATACAGTAGAATTAGCCTTGAGTATTCGTCTTTGTTTATTATAGCGATTGGTTTGATTTTTATGTTTTCGCTTTGATGCATTGACTGAGTTGGGAGCCTTTATGCGAACCGAATTTTTATGTTTTTATGTATTAAGAGTAGCATCGGGACCCAGAATGAAGTTTGGTAGCTGTTAAAGTGCTTTAAACCCCCCAGTGGTTTGCTCTACCGACCGTTCTAAGGCGGTGGTCCCGGTGTTAGTCTTACTCCTTGTTGCTTTGTCTTTCCGTGTGTCATTTTGTTCAGGTGTTTTTTAGTCCTTTTAGTATTGCGATTACCTCGCTTGGGGAAGAGAGAGCTAATCTTAGTGCTTTTCGTACGTTTGTTCGGTTTGTGCTTGTTTAGATTTGTCGGTTTTCTCTTCCTCTTGGGGTCTGGGAAAGGCTGCGGTTTGTGATTGTGGCACTCCCTGGACTTTTCTCTTACTTTTTTTCTACACATTATACCACACTCCAACACTGCGTCTTCTGAAATTTTGGACTCATATACATCTAGAGATTAACTGAAATTATGATGGGATAGAAATCTATGCTAAAATATTTTCCAATTTCTGCCATATTAAGGACGTTATGGTTATACTTATTTTTCATGAAAATTTGTAAACAATACAGCTATAATGACTTATTTTGTATGGACGGCGTCAAACAAAAAGTTGTCTCAGTGCTTATGCGAGATGTGCAGATTGAAATCATTTTATCTGTTTGTGCGATGTGAGCAATACAGTCGCCTTCAATTGGTATGTTTTACAATATCCAGTTATCTTGTGACCATAAGAGTAGTATAGGGTGGCACTCTGGGGACTCCGTCTCCAGATTGCCACCCTATACTGCTCATAAGAGAAAGGTCCTGGATCCGGATCTTGATCAGATTGCGTCAATGCGTAGCTGGACTGGTTGTTTGCACAATGTCCGCATATACCCAAAGGTAAGTGCTCGTATATTGCGGTTCCTGTGTTATCCTCATTCCGATGAATTATGTGTGATTTGTTTCAGCTGCATCCCAGGGCGGTATTCTATCTGGAATTAAACAAGTCAACGTTCAGCTTGAGCCAGGTTTCGCTAATTCAAAGAAGTAAGCAGCGGACATAAACAGGAAACGTGTATACCAGACAATTTGTCTGATAGCGTGTTGTTTGTCCTGATATAGATCTTTCTACTTCTACTTCATGCGTTCTGTTCTGTTATAGTTTTCTTTCTTTTCGTCGTGCAGTTAATAATGTTACAGCTACATTTGGAATTTAAGTTTCGATTAACTCAATACTTAAAAGTTGCACAAACAAAAACAGCTGGATATATGTAACTGTCATCTATTTGTGCGTCACGGCTAAGCGGTGAAGATGAGAAATACAGTTTTAGAGTACTGTATTTGAAAATACATACCGGAATCTAATATTATTACTTGTGGCACAATCACTGTCTAAATTCACCACATATATATACAGTCGTATACACGTATACGTAGATACTGGTTTTCAATATAGGCAGGTTGACCGTTGTAATGTATGCGAATATCCAGTTTGATCTGAGCCTTTTGTTATGTTGAATATGAAAACAGACGAGTATACCAGGATACATATCATATATAGGCTGAAATCACGTTGGTTTTTAGGTTAACCCTCTACTTAGTAAAATTTGGTTATTTGCTACATGTTTACTCTCTCTCTCTCTCTCTCTCTCTCTCTCTCTCTCTCTCTCTCTCCTTCTCTCTCTCTCTCTCTCTAATAGATACGTACGTGCTTTTATAATAGTAACTAGTTGGTATTAAATTTGATAGTTGTGAAAGTTGGTGACAGTTGTGAAAGGGATCATTCAATTAAAAAGATGTGAAATTACATTTTCCCTTTGCAATTTGACGAACTATTCCCAAATTATATAATTTACGTACTTTTATACTATTTTCAGGTGATGAGAATAGGCCATCAGCAGTTGAAATTATCTTTTTCTATTTTTGCAAGTGATTATTTTGATTATTAAAATATGAGTAATAGACGGGCTACATATGTTTTCTTGGCTTTTGTTTTGTTAAAAAAAAGTTTCCACACATACGTACAGTGAGTATTAAGGCTCACCTGTCTATCCTTTGGGATCATGGGATCACAATATTTACTAACACAACATAAAGCCAATAACTCTAGCGAGAGTACACGCATAGGTCGTACTTACTGAAGAATCCTTTCATACGGACCATGTTAGATTGTGTACAGTGCACATCAAGGACATATTAACCAACCTGTACAGATATATTTGGAAATTCACAGGTTCTTTTCAAGTAGGGAATATTGTGAAGCAGATATTTAGGAACCATAAAACATCGGCTACTAATAAGTAGTTGCGGTCCTGGTACCTAAGCCATAATCCATACTCATAAATCCGTAAACGAATGACGAATCAGAATGTTCAGCCAACAGACATGGACCTAATAAATCAAATAAATTACAAACACATGCTCAGCTACAACAGAAACACCGTCTTTGAAGGGCCAATTTAACTGTAGAACCGTAGAGGAGATAAATATATAAAGGAATGACCGTGTAAAGCAATGAGCACATACAAAATAAATGCAAAGAGCTGACGTGTCGAAATTATTTCGGCGAGACTATCCATAAGTTACCCGCATATAGCTTTTAATAACTTCGGAAAGAGCTCAGTGATAACAAAAAACTAGAAAATATAAATGCAATGCAGTGAAGAACGGGGAAACGTTTTTACGGCAGACATACGGCACTATCTGTAGTGAAGCTAAATGGATCTAAAGAGAATGACCCTTGAGAACAATGAAAATAAACAGCGACTGAGGGCAGTAGTCACAATTGGTACAATATTGCACACGTGAACACAACAGTTAGATAAGTAAAACAGGCTTAAGCCCCCAAGCGTTTCTGCTGACCGTTGAAAGCGGATTCCTTTGTTCTCTGATGCAGTTCTGCTTTTTCGTACACCAATGTTTTTAAGTGGCATTTGTTTTGTCATTGTTTGTTACCTTGACTGCTTCCCAATGCATTTCTTTAATCTCCATATGACCTCATTGTTAAAGGTATGTCGATCACGAACTTGTCATTGTTACAATTTTATTCTCTTATTTACTGTTTTCATAATTTGTGGGTTTAATTCTGCTTCTCTTGGCGCCTCGGGAAGGCTTTTATTCGGGACTTTTGCGTTTCCTGTGTATCTTCAGATATAATTTAATGGTGTCCACACGCCGCGGACGGGAGTTACTGTGACTGCTTCTCAAACGTAAATATCAAGAAAATGAAACTGTCAAAATAAAATGTGAGCTTCTTTTCGTTTTTAAGATTTCTTAAAACTTTTGTTCATGTAATATCTTGACACAGGAGAAGACTATCAACGTGTCAAGCTAAAAATGTCTACGAAAAAAATGGGAAATGTACAGAGTATACAGGTGACTCTCGTTATCTCGACCTCGTTTAACTCAAATAACCGCTTACCTCGAAGTAAAAATCTGGTCCCTGCCTAAAAATGAAAATCTAACAACAGGTAAAAAATATTGTGGAAAATAAGAGAAATTGCTCCTCCTCTTTTCCATAATATTTTCAATATATCTCTAACTTCAAGTCAAATTTGTTACACACATATATTTGTTAAATGTGGGTTGTTCGAACTATTTTTCCTCAATTCTGAAAATCTGATATGTCGAGGTACGGATATCTCGAAGTATTTCAGAGCGTCCCTTGGAACTCGAGATAACGAGAGTCGACTGTAATTACCCTTCATATTCGACTGTAACTGCATAACCTAATAGTTTATCGTATTTAATGATTCTGAAAAGGAACAATGTATATGCATCCTGATTTTCCTTTCGCTGTTTGTATATTCCCAAAGGACAACACAAACATGTATAGAGCTAACCTTGGGTTGTCTGAGGCACTTTAGAAAACAGCTTAGTCCAAACCCATAAAACCATTGATAGCAGTTCATAGCTCGAGAGTAAGGATATCCCGAAAAATATTTTATTCTTATTAATTCACGCAAGCAGGTTTTGTGGGGACTCAACGAAGCATCCTGCCAGACGGTTCATATAAGTCACATAACAAACTTTAGTAGAGAATAAAAAATGCATACTTTTTCGGTTGAACAGAATTCGTATTTTCCAATGTTATGTATCAGTATTTGATGCTTTACATACTTCCCCGAGTTACGGATTGTACTTTCAGTGATATATTCCTAGAAACCTAAAACCACAACGTAAGATATTATGTAATTTTCCTTGACAAAGGGACTCTATACACTTGGTAGTTTGTCCGTCATTGTTTAAAAGGGAAATAATATTGCTTTCCTGTACACAAAAATCTTTCTGAAAGGAAGAGGTCTACTCTACAATGAAATAATTTGCTCATAAGGGGAGCCAATTCATTCGTTTTAGATTAGACCTTTTTTTCAAAGGGGACCGAAACAAGTTTTACTAAGTCGCCTTACCTGAAAATGTATCAATTCCCGTTAAATATGCGCCCAGTGCTCGTATATTCTGATCGGAACAATCGCTGTATATTGACCTAAGATCCAAGGATTCCTCAGGTGGGCAGCGAATACATAAGACAAACCACATCGCTGTGCAATCTAAGATAGTCTTCGCTAAGTGCAAGTGTCGTACCTCGTAAAGTACAGTTACAATAATACAACGACAAAGATATGTGCACAGCTGGCATAATAAAATTGTTATAGCTTCGTGTATTTAAGATGCACTGATATAGTAAGCATACAACAAAGGCCCTGATCAGTGTGTTCGAATGCATAGGAGATCTGACGTCGTATCTCACACATATTTGTGAAGGTTGGAACATATCTAATAAAAGTGATAACGATAATGGTTAGCGTATGTCTTACTTTGGCCTCAACTCGAGGCCAATACTATAGCCGAAATGGACGAGGTGTACATTAATGTGTAAGAATATATGGAGGATATTTACTCTTTTGTGGTGAATACCATAAATATTTTCATCGAGTGTAATGAAAGCATCAGTATTTTGACGAGTGCGAAGCACGAGTGAAAATTGGAATGTTTTCCTTATTCCGGATGAAAATAATTATGGTAATCACTGAAAAAGAGTAATTTTTTTTTATTTTACTGTTTACTCGCCAATGCGCACTTCTGACGTCAAAAATTACGTCACCAAACTAAACTTGAACGTCATGGCGTCGATGTTCAGTCCTTAACATATGAAGCGCTGGAGAGACAAAAAAAGTTTCGACAAATCAAAGTTATCTTGTTACCAAATTGTTCCTTATATTCTAATTAAGAAAATGAATACCAACACTTGATAGTTTTATTCAGAAAAGGGAAGTTAGAGCAGTTTAAAAAATCAAAGTGGGATCGGCATCTGTTAGGGAAACAATGAAGATAACCGAAGTAATCCGAAACGAAGAGTGAAAATAACACGATCATGTTATTTTTCACATGTGAAAAAAATCATATCCTTCCACATGTGAAAATATCATTTTTATTTATTTCGGATATACAGTGATTTCACTGCTTGCAATAAAATAAAAGCGTAGATACCCAGAAAACACCACAGTCACACGGCACAGTCCTTCTGAGGCACCAAAATAAGGAGAGATGAGGAACACATAATCGCATAATGACAAAAGAAACGACATATATGAATCCATAGACGCACAAACAGAGAAAAACTGCAACAGAAGAATCGCATGGGTACGGTAAGTAGGAAAACTACTGGGATAGTGAGGAGCTTAAAGAAGACTATGTTCATGTACTAACAGATATACAAAATAATATAACCAGCGTACACTTTTAAGAGGACTGGATACACTAGGCAGATTTTCCACCATGTTTAACATACGTTACAAAACGGCAAATTGTATGCATGTTTGTTAACCAAATTATAGTTTATAACTTTATTTTCTTCTTTCACTGCGCGACAGTGAATAGGTCTAAAAATAAACGACGCCTTCCTCCTCAATATAGGGATCAAACATGGTTTACCATGCATTAACATTCGCCAGGTCCCGTGGGAGGTGTTGAAAACCGAGGCCGGAGGCCGCGGTTTTCAACACCTCTCAAGGGACCTGGCGAATGTTAATGCATTGAAAAACCATGTTCGATCGCTATTATTGCATAAAAACTGAAAACATTTGCTACATTTCGCGTTATTTCTTGCACTATTTTGTTTCGCCTTTTTTCACCGATGTCTCGCGAACGAAATTTCCACTGTCTGTGCTTCTTCTAGGGCCGGGAAGTACACATCTCGTAGGGCAGCAAATCTGTGGCCTCGGAACGATCATATTGAAAGTTGCGTAGCCGGGCATTAACAGCGCGTGAATTGCCTTGTTAATACACGGCTTTTCGCCCGTTAATACATGGCTGTTAATAACGTGAGGCACAGCTTTTTATGCAATAATGTGCGTCAGACGTTTAGCGCCTGACTATTAATGTCTGTGATCGGGCCCATCGTGATCTTGTTTTTTGTAGTTTTCTTTTGTCACGGCATCAGATCACCATTCAGCCCTCTGTTTCATCATTGTGTTTGTGAGTATGCGTGTTTCACTGTTATATTACACTGATAAGGTAGAAGATCTCTATGTTTGTAATTTGTTACAGCCTCACAATTATGGGTGAGGTTTCCCGCGAGTAAAACGTTAATAGCCCCACTCCTCACCCGGTAGTTTTCACTGACCGTCCATAGTATCAAGCCTTAATCCTGATACAGGTCTTGATAGATTGTTGATGTTTTACGGCCCTGTCAACCCACCATGGTCAAGCCGAGCCGGTCAGTTTACCTAACCACACTTTTCCTGGAGAGTCTTAGTCCTCTAAGCAGTTAATCAGGGTTGTGTTCAGTTAACCGAAACGTTCGCGGATAGTAAAAACATGTAAACTTTTCGTTCAGTTGTGACAGTTTTCGGCCAGGTGATAGCTAACATCCCCTAAATATTCTCAAGTTGTGTTTTGGCACAACCAAGATGGCGACCTATGCGAATAAAGTTTATGTATGCTTGTTTGTAGCCATACATATGATAATATTTACTGTTGATATTATTTGTTTGTTTCTATATTGGTTAAATAATTATTGATATAATCTATTCGCATTGACATCAAGCCTCGTATATGAGAATAATGCTACTCTCTAACTGGAGGTTACATGAGGCAGCTCTACAATAATCGTTCAGAAGCTCCTAAATAGTTTTTGAAATCACTAGCTATTGCTTCGCTCTTCTAAACACAGTCCAGAATTTGTGCACATTCCTCGCTAGAAACTGACAACTGCCCTTCTTGAATCAGTGATAAGAAGAGAATGACCGTAGAAAATAATGCATGATCAATCTCCACGAGAGAATGTTACCGGACCCGGCTGATAAAGGTCAAGCTGCACTCAAGTGTTCCGTCCCAATACGTTTCCCCAACTCATCGGTTGTAATTACAGAAAACAAAATACATGAATATGAATTATTTTTTCAATAATAGGATGAAACAAATATGAGGGTCCAAATACAAAGTGGAATTCAGAAAAAGGTTCCTTTTCTGGATGGCGATGTCCCTCGGCGTACCTCATATGGGGTATACATATCTCAACTTATAAGATTCGTCAGAGCTTCTTCAAATCTTAATGACTTTAACTACCGTAATAAAGCCCTTACTGCCAAACTTCTTAGGCAGGGCTAACGTTATTTTAAACTTCGTAAGGCGTTTTCGAAATTTTATCGCAGACACAGTGCCTTGTTAGAAAAATATAGCGTCAGTCTGAAAACACTTCTGCAACAAGGTATATCGGAACCCGAATTTTACGGTGACTTAGTGTACAGATTTAAAAAAAATTGTAGGTAACTTTTCGGAGCAATTCAGAAAACTTATTAACCGTTATAAAAGAATTGGCTATAGCCTGGATATTATGCGGCAGACTGCATGCCTAGTTGTCAACCCAATCATTGTTGATGGCTATGCTTCACCCTTTAATTGCACGATTGCGGTTCGGGCCTCAGACTCAATAACGGCCTCTTCGTAAAACTTTAACCAGTGGGTTGGGGCTTGACGATATGTCTTTGGCTTGGCTCGCCGTGGTTCAACTATTGATTTTCATTTACTCTGGCATACAGTAGAATTAGCCATGAGTACTCGTCTTTATTTATTATAGTGATTAATTTTATTTTTATGTTTTCGCTTTGATGCATTGACTGAGTTGGGAGCCTTTATGCGAACCGAATTTTTATGTATTTATGTATAAAGAGTAGCATCGGGACCCAGGGTGAAGTTAGCTAGCTGTAAAAGTGCTTTAAACCCCTCGGTGGTTTGCTCTACCGACCGTTCTAAGGCGGCGGTCCCGGTGTTGGTCTTACTCCTTGTTGCTTTGTGGTTTATTCTACGAGGCGATTTGTTGTATGTCTTTCCGTGTGTCATTTTGTTCTTGTGTTTTTCAGTCCTTTTAGTATTGCGATTACCTCGCTTGGGGAAGAGAGAGTTAATCTTAGTGCTTTTCGTACGTTTGTTCGGTTTGTGCTTGTTTAGATTTGTCGGTTTCCTCTTCCTCTTGGGGTCTGGGAAGGGCTGCGGTTTGTGATTGTGGCACTCCCTGGACTTTTCTCATACTTTTTTACGACAGAAGCATCATTGAATCTGTGGCCCAGCTCATATTTATAGTTCTTGCCCTGAGGTTATAAAACTTGTTTCATGCTCAACTTAGCTGAGCATGCTAATAAATCTTAGTTTACTTTTAATTCAAAATTCTATCTTGCTAAACATAGCTGAGGCTTAAATTTTCTCTGCTAATAAATATGAAAATGCCAGCTATGTTGGCATATTTGTTTAGCAGAGAAAATTTCATGCTCAGCTGAGTTGAGCATGAAAAAAAAATTATAACCTCGGGGCCTTGTGTGCTGTTTCACCAACCAATACAATATTTTTTTCAGATTTGTGCTCTTATACCATCCCCTTCAATGATAATCACCTAGTCTACAAATGCTTCAACATGTAGTTCTTTCAAGAGAAAAGAGTAACAACTTTTCTGATAATCTTTAAAATGGGCATCATCGCCGACACACCGGAGTTTCGGTGGGTTTGTGTTATGTTATGTAAATCATAAAATAAATGAATATAGAAACGTCATTTTAAATTTTATTAAACATTATGACCCATTTCTGAGTGGACAATCACATATTTTGACAGAGATCAGCTGGATATTTTAGTTTATAACACTGTTTAAAGGAGAAAAGATTGTTCCTTAAAACATGCACAGGTAAAAGTTCGCTGAGAAACGAGAAACATTTGGCGGAGACAAATACATTAGACAGGTTAGATATGTACAAAGACACTACTTAAGTACTGGCGGCATTGTAAAGTAACACTCCTGGTATCCACCATATCATATATTTCAGTATGTATATGTTAAGTTATGTTAACATGTAAAACCGTTATATTTTGTTCATCCGGTACATTTTGTTCTAGATTACAATCATTACATTGAAATATTTCTGTCAATATAATTTATATCCATATGTATTTGTTCCCGTTAGTCAGAGTTTCAGACTAACCTGTTCCTTAATGTTTTAAGTTAATGGCTCTTTGAAATTATTTTCATAGTATTAGCCATATCGAAGGAAAAGAAGAACGTCACTGTCTACGTATACAGCATCAGCGTTTGGTTTATATGATGTTAAACGAATATTACAAAATGGCTCATAAAAATCGTTGGCAGGTTTGTGATTGTTGCCGGGAAGTAATGAAGAAATAAAAGTAGAATATAAAATATTGTTTACTGCAGCCAAAACACCTTCAGTGACAGTCACATGTTATTTGCACATGAATGTATTTCTATTAAATGGTGAGTAAGACTATAGTCGAGAAATATTAAATTTAAATAAGAATAAAAATTAAAATATCTATGTTTTTTTATAATTGCAACCTTTATGAATGAAAATATCTATTCTTTTGGTTTAAACATACTTTATATGTATACATATTACATATATGCAACAATTTTCATAATACAAAGTCAACATTCAGCTCACACGGTATTCACAAAAGAGTCATTAGACATGTAAATCTGCATCCCAGTTTGTCTTTTTTTCATTCTTGTTTTTACTCGTGATTTGCATTAGAAATCAACCTTTACACATAAATGCGAAATCAGCCATCTCATGACAAAAACAAACAAAATGGATGTGTGCCCAGCATTCGCCCAGTCTGATCAGTCTTCGCTATGCGCTCAGTAGGTAGCTAAGGGCCCAAGCTTTCTTCATGCGGACACCAAAGACTCTGAATAGACTGGGCGGATTCGCAGGATCATCTGAGTCTTCACTGGGCGCACATGCCATTTTGTTGGTTTTGTTATGAGGTGGCACAACTAATTTCTGAAGCATTTCATTATCAACCATGTAAATACATTAGCATCAATAATAGTAAATATGAAGACAAAGACATTATTAAAAAGTACTGCCTAGCTAGTATGGTATGAAGTACAGTTGAAGATACCATACGGAACGGAGTATTCGTTACTGTACTCTGATAAAGTGAAAGATAAATCAATTTACATATTCACCGCGCCATGCGAAACCGTGCTTTCAGGTATAAGCAAACAGCGAAGGCCAAGATCAGCCTGCGAATTCGTGTGGTCTGTTAAGGGTATTTTACTGTCCGCAAACAGAATCACTGGAAACTATACAATGTTTCAATGGAGAGCAAATGCCCGGATGCGACTTCGCGCCCGTGCAACATGATATAAATCCGCACATTTCGTGCATGCTCGAGGGCTCTTTTTCACTTTACGCGGTCCAGATACCAAAATCTAAAGTCAAGAGTAATTAACAAGTGATCCTCTTTCATGGTTAGCAGGGTATTATTGTAAAAGAAAATGATTTATTCACCTGTTTGCTTAAATTCGAACAATAAAGTTCAAAAACGTTAACAAAGTTCCTATCTCTTCAGACATTTGCTGACCGTTAATATATTCTACATTGAATGTTTCAGTAAGAGGACTGCTAATGCCCTGATCAGGCTGTGCGTAAAAACAGACTGATCGGGGCATGCGCTGTCCGAATATCCACCGTAGCCACATTTTTCGTATGACGCAACTCACTGCAAAGAATTGATACACTTTCAAGGAAGGCAACTCTATCAAAGTTACACTCTCCCGAAAAGGGTCTACTGTAAATGGGAAGAATTCGCTTTCTTTGGTAGACCCCTTTTCATAATGGGTTTAGTGTGCAGAATAGCCAGACAGGAACTCAAAAAGGTGTATCCTTTGTAAAACATGGTGTATGTATATCCAATCCCCTTAAGCATATAAAGAGTGTTATTTGGTCTTATAGGTTCTCAGTAGTACAATGACATTCTGGTAATAAATAGCAAACCTTAGTTTGCTTCATCTATAGCTTTATAAGGGAACTGGATAAAACCTTTTAGACTTTTCTATTTTGTACAAAAGTGTAAACTTTTGTGACTTCCTGTTTTCTCTAGTATACACTAAAATTTTTGTAAAGGAATCTACTCTAAAAGTAAATAATTTGCTACCGCCTATCCGCCGAAGCCAATGTTTGTATGACTCGACACAATGCAGGGAATTACAACACTTTCAAAGATCTTCAAGAAAACCCTATTGAATTTATCATACTTCTGAAAAGGGTCCACTGTAAATGGATTGACTTTGCTCTCCTTGGGAACATGATTCTTGCCTTTTTAAGTAGACCTGTTTTCAGAATAGGCTTGTTTTACAGAATAGTCAAACAGGAACTCACAAAAGGTTATTCCCCATGTAGAAAATGGCCGAAAATGTACCATGTGTATCAAATCCCCTATAAGCGTACAGAGAGCGTCAATTCGTCCAACAGATTCCTTAACAAAACAGGGCATTCTGGTAGCTGACAACAACCATTACTCTGTGCTGTCTTATTATTTGGAATGTGTCTTAATGTTATAAATACTTGGTAACATTTCACAGAGACAAAACATTCAAAACATGTTTCCAGCAATTTCACACTTTGGACACCCTATAGCTGTTTAACCTTTACCACTTTCGTCAGCAGACGACGAATTGGTGATATATTTCTTATTTTTCTCAGAAAAAAAATGGTGTGACATTCTATAAAATGTTAAATCCTGTTTTCGGAAGAAAATAGAAAAAAATCAAAATGTCCTATGCAGAATACATCACGAAAACATACCTATATAATTTTGACCCCCTTCAACCCCACTTTTATATAGTAAAACTGGGGTTTACAGGAGTATACATTATTTTTCTTATTTCTGCTCAAAAACATATATTGTGGGTACTCGTTAGAACCGCCTCGGCGAGGCGGTTCTAACGAGTATCCACAATCTATGTTTTGTGCAGAAATATGAAAAAAAAATATCAGAATTTTTATCTGAAAACTTTCAGTTTTTGGTGGTGAAATTTACAATATATTTGAATAGGCGTGTTTTCGTAATGTTTTATCCGAAGTGCTAAACGTTAAGGAGACTGACTAATATAAGGTAAATACTCCGCCATATTGTAAAAAAGAGACAACATTTGTGTACTCCTATCATTTATCCATTACGAAAACGCGCCTATGCAAATATATAGAAAGTTTCACTTCCAAAATCTGAAAATTTTCAAATAAAAACTCTGATATCTTTCACATTTCTGCACAAAACATAGATTGTGGGTACTCGTTAGAACCGCCTCGGCGAGACGGTTCTAACGAGTACCCACAATCTATGTTTTCAGCAGAAATAAGAAAAATAATTTATACCCCTATAAACCCCAGTTTTACTATATAAAAGTGGGGTTGAAGAGGGTCAAAATTACATAAACATGTTTTTGTGATGGTATACATCATTCCGTTTTGTAAAAGGTTTGTTTTAAAAGAAAATGATTTGTTCCCAAGAAAATTTTTTTTTTTCTTTTAAAAGCAGGCCTGTTTTCAGAAGGAAAACAAGATACATTTAAAAGAGTTCTCTTCCATGAAAGTGTATCCATTCTTCCCCTTAATGTTTATGTAAATACTTGGTACCATTTCACAGGAGACAATATGTTCTAAACATGCTTTTAGATATTACATACTTGGCACACTCTTTATAATTATTTAACCATTTCAGCCCTGCAGACAAAATATTGTTATTCTTAATCGTGTGGATCCCGATAGATAAGTTGGCTCATTATCACCATCTGCGGTATTTGCCTCTCTGTTTTTACATTTAGACTTATGCCCTGTTTGCAGCCAAAGATTACTCCAAACATGAATAAGACTACTGAATACATTTTAGTCTGGAGACCCCCAAAAGGGTAATTGGCGAAAAGTGCAGAGCCCGATCAGTCGCCGCAGAATCACACAGCCTAACATACCTAAAATTGAAATTTGACTTTTCCAATATATAGTGTCGTGGAGTCTATTCAATCTAAAAGGAATTAGTGAAGGTATTATTATGAACTAGACTCTTTACGAAAAACAAATACCACATACGAGGGTGAGTCAATAAGTAACCAGCCTAACTTATTTCCGGTTGAGATCCACCTCTTCTTTTTCGATGTAATTGCCCTCTAGTGTGATACACTTAGACCAACGGTATTCAAGTGCCATCAGCCCAGAACTGAAAAAGAGGGTCCTTTCCATTGACAAACTCCTCAACTGCCGTCACGACTTCATCAGACCGGAAATGAAGTCCACGGATATCATTTTTAAGTTTGGGAATAGGAAGAAATCGCTAGGAGCTAGGTCAGGCGAATAGGCAGGGTGTGGTATAAATTCATACCCGTTTCGCTCTACAGCATCCATTGCAACTTTGCAAGTGTGGATTCTCACGTTGTCCTGTTGTTGCAAAACACCTTTAGAGAGTTTACCTCGGCGTTTTTCACGGATGGCGGTTCTCAGCTGGTCTAACAAGTTTGCATAGTACACTCCAGTTATTGTACTTCTCTTGGATAAAAAGTCCAACATAATAACGCTTTTTGCATCCCAAAATACTGTGGCCATCACCTTGCCAGCAGATGGTTGCGTCTTGAACTTCTTTGGCCTCGGGGACCCAGGCCCTACCCACTGACGACTCTGAGCTTTATTCTCTGGCTCATAATAATGAACCCAAGTCTCATCTACAGTCACCAGATGCAAAAGAAAATCATGTTTTGACCTAAAACGCTTCAACAAGGCGCTGCATACTGATGCTCTGGTTGCCATTTGCTCTTCGCTAAGGGATTTGGGGACCCAACGGGCTGTTAGCTTGCGCATACCTAAACGATCATGTAAGATTGTTGAAACGTTACCATGTGAAATGCCTAATGACTGCGCTATTTCTTCCACCTGAATTCGCCTATCAGAGTATACCAGATCCCGAACTTTCTTACACATTTCTTCGTCGATGGCATCTAGTGGGCGTCCAGACCTGGCTTCATCTTCTAAAGACGTTCTATCGCGTTTGAATTCCCCTATCCAGAATTTAACCTGAGCATAAGATAGTGCAGAAGACCCATAAACATCGGCTAAATCGCAGTGTATTTCCTTGCCTGTTTTTTTCCTTTTAAATACAAGTACCGAATTACAGCACTGCACTCAACTTTAGATGAAAAGCATGCCTTTGCATCACTAGCAATGTTAGACATTCAATATCTTATTAAAGAATGACTCGATACGCGTGTAATTTTGTCCCCATGTATAAATTATATATTGAAACAAAGCATGAAAATCGTGACCGTCTCGGTCCACCGGAAATGGGATAGGCTGGTTATTTATTGACTAGCCCTCGTAGCATGTTCGATTGCACAGATTGTATTTTCTGTTGTTTTTTTTTCGAGACTATCTTGTGTGTTTTTCGCAGCGTTCCCTGCTTATTTATTCTTTAAACTGCTACTTTTGTGAAGTATCCACAGATGGAATTGTAAAATATTTGCTTTATTGTCCGAGGAAATATGGCTTTACATTCTACTCATTATGTGTCCATAAGAAAGTCAAATTAAATGTCACTGACATATATTCTCGGAACTATTTAGTTCTGACTTAGCCAGCACAGGTTTATAGATCACACATCTGAAACATTGTTAAAGCATTTCGGATGTAAAGTTGTTCATAGAATCGTACCAAAGCCCTCACTGAGAATGCCATTCTTCGTAGGGAAGTCTTAAGATTTAAACCTGGAATTAAACTTCGGCGTTAACAATATGGAGTTGGTTTATTTCAAACATTGTATTTCAATATCCATAAGTAAGAAGTATTATTACTGTTTACACAGGCTGTATTTTTTTATATAATTTCTTACACAGGCATGTCCCGTGCCTGTGTAAATAAAAGGCGTTCCAGTCCGTTCATATATAATGCAGAATTGCCTCACAAATAGTTTTTGACCAATTCTGTACTCAAACATATATATTAACATTCTTAGTGAATGCACAGAAAAAAAATAACTTAAGTTATCTATTGGGACGTAATGTTGTTCATACTTTAATGAATACATTCACTCACGCGACGTCACATGACGTCAAAATAAACCATGGTTCTCTCAAATATGATTGGACGATGTTGATGTTATAACGTCAACGATTCTGTTCCGCTGTTAATAGGAATACTGCGCGTAATTGCTTTCTAGTTTCAATTTTAGCACTTGAACCTGATTGTTTCATCAAATAATGGATGAAAATTAATGTAAATAGAAGTTGTAAAGACAAGTTAGTTAACGTTAATTGAAGTACGAACAACACTGGGTCTCGGGCATAGTACATCTAAGGTTCATTTACTTTGCTCGTGACCTGATCTTCTTCATACTTTAATGGATGTTAAAATATTACCTTCATTTCATTTAAGTAAAACACTTCTCAATATGCCAGGCGTTTGTAACTATTTTTGTTATGGCACTTCATACATGTAGAACTACACTGGTGTTCAGAGAGGTTTAGCAGTTCATTGTCTTGAGGAAAGCCTTTATGGACCGCAACGTCAAAACCAGAGGAACAGTGGTCCTACAGCTCACCTTACACTGTTTATTATCAGCAAAAGAAGTAAGAGAAAAGTCCAGGGAGTGCCACAATCACAAACCGCAGCCCTTCCCAGACCCAAAGAGGAAGAGAAAACCGACAAATCTAAACAAGCACAAACCGAACAAACGTACGAAAAGCACTAAGATTAGCTCTCTCTTCCCCAAGCGAGGTAATCGCAATACTAAAAGGACTGAAAACACAAGAACAAAATGGCACACGGAAAGACATACAACAAATCGCCTCGTAGAATAAACCACAAAGCAACAAAGAGTAAGACTAACACCGGGACCACCCGGTAATATGGTAATATTTTTAAATTGTTAATGTTTTTAATGAAACATACTGGTATGACATTGGTATAAACTGAAAACCCTTTGGTTTCTGTATCCTACAGTAACTTGGTATGAAATATGGCATTCATTAGTTTGGTAAAATGGAAATTTCACATAAAATATGGCTTTGATAAAGTGACATAATGAACATCAAAGGTATGTGCCTTTAAGTTTCACAAAAGAAGAGTTTTAAAGATTTTTCCCCATATGAGTCTATGTAAAACAAGTGACCCCTAGGGTGGGGCCATTTTGATTGTGAACAATCTTGGTAAACGTACACCAGATAAGACTACGAATCCAATATCAAAAGCTTTGGACTTCTAGTTTTGCACACGGAGATATATTTAAAGTGTTTCCCAATGTAAGACAAGTGACCTCCGGGATGGAGCCATTTTGACCCTAGGGAAGTAATTTGAACACGGTCAAGCCACTCTTGCTGAAGTTACGTACCAAATATTACAGGTCTGAGCCTTCTAGTTTTCAATCAAGTTTTTCCTCTAATGAGACTATGTTTAACAAGTCACCCTGGGTTTGGGCCATTTTTTACCCCAGGGCTATAATTTGAACAATCTTGGTAGAATACTAAATGAAGCTACACACCAAACATCAAAGGCCTGGGCCTTCTAATTTCAGATAAAGTCAATTTTAAAGTTTTTCCCTATATGTGTTTATGTGAAATAAGTAACTCCCAGAGCAGGGCCATTTTTGACCCCAGGGTTATAATTTGAACAATCTTTGTAAAGGCTTACTACATGAAGTTACAAACTAAATATGAAAGGCCTGGGTCTTCATATTACACAAAAGATGTTTTAAGTTTTTCCCCTTTATGGGATTATGTAAAACAAGCGATCCCTTGGGCGGAATATTTTTGACCCAAGGATTTAATTTAATCAACGTTGGTAGAGGTCCATTAGATAAAGCTAATTTCCACATATCAAAGACCTGGGCCTTCTAGATTTAGACAAGAAGATTTTAAAGTCTTTTCCAATACGAATCAATGTAAAACAAGTGAGCCGGGGCAGGGCCTTTTTTGATCCCATGGCTATAATTTGAACAATCTTGGTAGAGTCCAAGTAGATGAAGTTACTACAAATACCAAAGACCTGGACCTTCTAGTTTCAGAGAAAAATATTTCAATGTTGTCCCTATATGAGTCTATGTTAAACAAGTCACCCCCGGTGTGGGGCCACTTTTGATCCTAGGGCTATAATTTATTCAATCTTGATAGAGATCTATAAAACAAAGCTATATAGCAAATATCAAAGGTCTGAACCTTTTTGTTTCAGACATGAAGATTTTTAAAATTTTGCCTATAGGAGCCTAAGCAAAAAATGACCTTTCCGTAAAACAGGTCAAGGTCAACCCAAGATTTTTTTCCAAACTTTATTGGGCTCATTTCCACAATGCTGCATAACAAGCCACAGGGTCACTGGTCCTGTGGTTCCTGAAGAGAAAATTTTGAAAGGGTTTCACTATATATAGGCATGGCAGCCATCTTGGTCACGTGACCTAGATGCGGCGAATAAACTTTTGTTCCACCGGCCCATAGATGCTCCATTTGGCTTTCATTGTCCAAGTGGTTTCTGAGACGATGTTAGAAGACAGACGAACGGAAGGATGGACGGCCGGACGACGGACGGACAACGGAGCCTACCTATAAGCTCACCTATGAGCCTAAAGGCTCAGGTGACCTAAATAAAACTTAGCTTCGGATATATCTACGCATTTGCGGATAAGCAGGCTGATTTGGAGCTGCACTGGGTGCAAATGTCCGAAGGAACTTTTTTTACTTTGCAGCTGCTATACATGGTTCCATTAATCATAAAACTTGTATAAGGAATTACACAGTCAAGTTAATATTCCCTATAAACTATGATGTTACTGAGTGCAGCAAAGATTCAAAATGAAATGAACAAAATCACTCTGATGATTTTTAAAAGGCACTGCAAACTCTCTACCCTGCAAGTGCCTGCTAAATTTCAAATTGACTGATTAATACGATAGGCAGTGTTTGTAACATAAGATATCAAATGCATTCATGCATTCATCTTCATGTAATGTGGATTTATTCAGACATAAAGCATCCTAAGACGACGACTGAGTGAACAAAATCAGAAAAAAAGTCTGATTTAAACAATATAAACAACGAACTTTTGAACAGGCCATAATAATATGCATGTCCTCAAACATTTTATCACTTGCTAAATACTAAAGAAGGAGGTATGTACACAAGATATGTATGCATCCAAACGAAATCCGCCGTTCGAATAATCCGATCCTAGTATTCTGAAATTTGGATCAACTGGAAATGCGGAACACAATAGAAGATATTCGACTCGGTTTGGTTGAGTGCTTATGTGGACTAAAGAATTAATGCACCGTCGTTACACATCTAATACCTTTGAGTAGCACTCTATTTTAACATATTATGTGTAGGCCAAATAGTCATGAAGGACCACACATTAAATAATATTAGCACTAAATCGAAGTACGGGGCGTTGTTACATGCCCGCCACATAGGCACTTGACGAAAAACGGTGAAAGAACTCCAATAAAACAAAAAATAATCAAATTTATATCTTCACGACTTGTCCTTAACAATCCTATAATTTCAAATCAGTTATTCTAAAATTTTAAGAGAATTGGAGTACACGATAAATTTATTCGAAAGCGTGTCTTACTTTGTGAAACCTGTGAGGACTAAAGTAAAAATCTGGACGTAAATATTTTATAAGTATATGCCGTTATTTTGTACGAAAGGTAGAAAAAATCGTAAAAATCGCTGGCCAAGGAATTATTTAGATATAAAAGTAACCATGAATATACCGAGGTATACATCTAGATATCCATGAAAGCTTACAATCACCGTATACAGCCCCTCCAAGGCAGCGGGAAATGGTTACATGAATAAAGCGACATCACAAAAGAATGGGACTACCTTAGAACAGCATGAACAAGTTTTGAAGACTTAAGTTAACCTTAAATCTCACCAGATGTTTTTGATTGACGAAAAGAGTTTTTTATAGAATCTTGTATATATTCTGTTATAAAGTATGTAACTACGTTTTTATTTATCGAAAGTTTAAGATCAGCCACTTAAACACGTTTTGAGGAGTACGCTCACACGACATGTATCTCGACACCAAGAGGTATTGAAATGTACTTTTACGACACTATTAGTGAATATACCTTGAAAATGCCATAATCACGCACAGACTTCCCGAAGCACCAAAGATGATGTACACAAACACAAAATTAGGAATGTTTGGACAGACAAACATGGGTCCAAAATAAATGGGGTGTCATCAGGCGACCATGGAAAGTAAGCATTACCCGGAAGCATGTTTCGCCCATCACGCCTATCAGGCTGACCGGAGATTTAGATAAATACGTGAGTAGTAATTTTCGGGTTTTGTTTATGGCATGGCCTTGGCACAAAATCTGACATACGTGTGGAGACAGTCAGATTCTAGGGACTGACAAGGTCAAGATACCTCCCATAGAACTTCTTAATTCTTGACTCCAGTTTAAGTCGATATACCTGAGTCAACAGTCTTGTAGTGAGCAGTTCTCCTCGTTCGATAAAATCATGATTCTCAGCGCAGGCTCTAGCATAATGGATTCTTTGGAACGTAAACACCGAACGCTATGGCAGAAGGAATATCACTGCCCAATAATCGAAAAATAACTATGGGAAAGCGGAAGTCATCCCGTTTGCCGTAAAGCTAAGTATTGCAGTGAGCTTTCCATTGTCGATATTCAAGTATAAATCGAAGTATGAGGAAGAGATTATCGTCTTAGATGTGTCTTTAATTTCAAGTTCACGGTGGTAGATAAATTCAAGATACTCTAAAAACTTTGAATTATTCAAATTGAAGGCAACAAACGTCACGATAGAGAGATGAGGCAAATGTAATGACCCGACAAAGACCTATTCTCAAACCGTGAATAGGTGGGAAAATAATTTAGCGAAAATAGTAGCATCATATATATTCGTTCATATCGTATCCAAACACCAGCAACTTTTCAAAGTGATCGGTCAGAGGCTATAGAAAGAGATGAAAGACGGAGATCTGAGATCTTTAAACGCTAATGCATTTATCAGTCCGGGACAAAATATGCACGTTATTTGCGTATTAAATCTTAGAACCCACACAAATTGCATACAAGAAAGAGCAAAAGCACATGTTGGCTTATGTTAAGCTCTCAGGTATTTTGTGAACGGTATGTAATAGTATCATACTTCTCACTGATTTATCCAGTAGGTTGTGATAAATCTTAATATAAATACGAGGATACCCAGGTTAAGGCAGATTCACGTAACAACTACAGTTGACTAGTATCCATTAAACTGGTGTGATATTTACCTCTTAGTATCCTAGCTAATACCTAACGACCTGGCACAAAGCGAATGGGTATCAGGATATACATATTATACATTAACATACATAACAAGCTGGAACAGAAGCATAAAATGAAATAATGTTTGTTTGTTTTTTTAGCCGACAGGTGTGTACCTCTCATTAGTGGCGCGGGAATTATGGCGACCATTTTATGTTAGACTTCTTATCCTAACCATAACTGATGTAATAAGAATTCATAATTACTGAATTATTAAAGCACAGGAACAAAACTGTCTATGTAAACACATATAGGAAATAGACTCTTAAAGAATTTACCCTTGAGGCAATGGACACACTAGCCAGGCTAGATAGTTTCAACCAATTAGGCCACTTCAGGGACCCTCATATTAGTTTACTAAAACTCCAGAATAAGCCCAATGGTTTTAAAGGACCAGAAAGTAAAACTGCTCTACGAGTATAATGAAATGCAAATCGAAATTTTACGGCCGCGACAGGACACTTTCACTAGTTGTAATAAGGGTCACACTCATGATGTTTGAATGTGACATGATAGGAAAACACTAAAACATTTCATCAGAGAAAAACAAATAAACGAAAGCAAACTGCAACAGTTTTATTAGTGCTCAAACATCGCCATTAATCCAGATTTAGCCCCCGCTACATCATCACTAAAACACACCTATATAATTTTGATCCCCTTAAAAACCCAACTTTTATATAGTAAAACTGGGGTTTACAGGGGTACACATTATTTTTCTGATTTCTGCTCAAAACATAGATTGTGGATACACGTAAAAACTGCCTCGCCGAGGCGGTTCTAACGAGTACCCACAATCTATGTTTTTGAGCAGAAATATGAAAAATATCAGGATTTTTATCTGAAAATTTTCATTTTTTGGTGGTAAAATTTTCAGTATATTTGAATAGGCATGTTTTCGTTATGCATAATTACTCGTTCCGTATAGGGTTCCCTAACTCATCTGAGCATCAGCACAGAACACTTATGAATTATCTCAAAACCATAAGGGATCGGCTTCCAGTTGTAAATTGGCAGATAACTACTGGTAGAATCTGTGTGGGCCACTAAAACAGACACATACCTCCAATAGTAAATCTTGCCAGGGAATCGGGGCAGAAACATAATTCTCATTATCGTGCATATCCTTTTTACTAACACGGACAGCGGAAGAACGCATAATACAGTCAAAAGCATGAAATTGTAACATGACTTTTACCATATCTGCTCATTAAAGTAACCAAATGAATTACATTAAAAACGTACTATAGTCGAATTAGTTACGAGGACTGTAACAGCTACATACCTCTCGTTGACGTAACCAGCCGAATCGAGCAGATATGCTTTGGCTAATTTTACTGTTTTGTTTGGAAGGCAGTTCTCGTGGTAGTATAAGAGAAGCTCGTCTGTAGTACTGAAATACGTCTTGTTGTCGATAGAACACTTTTCGTCCTGTAACGTGTGGAAATGAATTACCGTATTTACCCCATGCGAAGCATGCAAACCCATGTCAAACTGCTCTAAAAGGTGAAATGAAAAACAAATATTTCTAATGATTGAGAACGCAAAAGCGCCGTTACGAAAACATTTTCAAAGGAAAGTAATCAAACCAAAACGTTGCGTGATTTACTGGTATTGAATTTACCTGTATTCCGCTAGGTAATGCAAACACTGTAGCTGTGACGTCATATGAGTCATCGAGGTGTATGGTTAAGATAAGGCGGATAGCTTACCGGTGTTTAAACCAGACGCAACCTCTATTCACAATTTATGTTTAATGTTGTTAGTCTTACAGTATAATACCGTTTCGAGCCAATATACTCGTAATTATGTTTTAGGGACAAAGGTTGATTTTATAATCCAATAAACTTTTCTCTTCAACTTTTTTTTATGGAAAGAAGTCGAACAATTAAAGATTCTCGCGACTACAGCTGGGGCAACATCTTGCCAATGATCCTGTAGCGGACTATGCGGATGCACAGGTCCATCACTGTCCGTACTCAGTGACCTAAATATACATACATATCCACGTGCTGGAAGCACGAAGCTTTTGATTTGCGGAAATTTCGATGGCTTCTGAATGTGTAAAATATGCAAAGGCGGCACCCGCACTATTTTTATTATAATTAGTAGTAGTAGAAGTAGTAATAATACCGTCTGCTCTGCGTAGTTCTTACTCGGGCTACCGTATAACTGTCTGGTTCTCTAATGACAGCACCGGGTTCGTAATCAGAAAAGTGACGAAACAACTATAGTTTTAATATCTTATTTTATTCGTGCGTCGCAGGTCTGCGCGAAATTGCAGGCTGATCTAGCTGTCGCAGTTTTCACTCCATTAAGCGTAGTTGTTTAATGAAGGAAGAATTGATTTTGAGAGCGTATGCTTTATTGTGAGAATTATTATTAAAGGTAAACTCAGACCAGACTATTAACACAAAGATGTTTATATGCAGCATTTTCTTCATTTATTTATCTGTTTCCTGGATTACATTACGAAAACACGCCTATTCAAATGTACTGAAAATTTTACCACCAAAAAATGAAAATTTTCAGAGAAAAAAATCTGATATTTTTCATATTTCCGCTCAAAACATAAATTGTGGGTACTCGTTAGAACCGCCTCGGCGAGGCGGTTCTAACGAGTACCCACAATCTATGTTTTGAGCAGAAATAAGAAAAATAATGCATACCCCTGTAAACCCCAGTTTTACTATATAAAAGTGGGGTTCAAGGGGGTCAAAATTATATAGGCGTGTTTTCGTGATAGTATCCTCTCTTCTCGTTTATCGTTGTTTATAATTTCAGTACAAATTGGTAAAATCTGGTTTATCTACTATCATTTCTGAATTTGTTACTTCACAAAGAAATGGTATTACATAGGATTATTCAATATTCGTTAACACTTTTGAATGCGAAATTTGAATCTAATATACCGGTATTGTGGTGCGCTACTGAAGTGGGCTTCAAACAACAATTAAACACGACCACGGCCAACGATATGTTTATTCGAAAGCAGTGGCTGTATAAGGAATCTGGCATGAGAAATTGTACCTTCTGAGCATAAAAAGACACCGATGGAACAGATCAGCCTACGCATCCGTACAATCTAATCAGAGCCGTTGTCGTATGTTTACAGAATAATTGGATACTATAGAAATGCAAAAAAGCCTTTACTGGATTGTGCGGTTTCGCTGACTAATCTGGATCTTTACTGCATACTCCGAAGAGATATTTTCAAATGCAGAAGTACAGAGAGAGAAAGAGAGAGACAGACAGACAGATAGACAAGCAGATATTTTCCCAAGTCTGTCTTATATATTAAAAGAAAAAAAAATAAGAACACACGCACCAAACAAGAGCTGTCAGCAGACAGCAAAGCTCGCCTGGAATTGGGGTGATACTGGAGTGTCATGGTGCTCTTTAGGACCCGTATGACCTGGGTCTGCACTATTTGCTTAGGCCTATCTGTCCCAATACTTAGAATCATTACGGTATTAGGAAATGTTATGGCATTTTAGCTCTTGATAGGATTTCTTGTGCTATGGTTTTGTCTTTGTTGTCATGAATTTGACATATCAGGGATCATTTATAAACATAATCTTTCTATGTACACCTTGACCTTGAGGTCATAGGCATGGGTGTGGATGATGATGAATAAAACTTTTGACCTGTATCTTTTATCATTCCAAATATGAACCAAATCCATCGTATGGTTTGAAAATATGATATCTTAAAATACTTTAATATAAAATTTCTAAGCTTAACTTTAACCTTGAGGCTATGGGCAAGGGCAGTGAGTATTGCTGAATAAAACTTTGGACCTGTACCTATCATCATGTCAAATATGAACAAAATTCATCATATGGGTTGGAAAATATGAGCTCTTAAAAACTTTAATATAAAACTTTTAAGTCTGTGACATTGACTTTGAGGTCATAGGCATGGGCAGGGTATTGCAGAATAAAACTTTGGAACTGTATCTACAAGTATCATCATACCAAATATGAACAAAATCTATCGTATGGTTTGGAAAATATGAACTCTTAAAAATATTTAATATTAACAATTTCTAAGTCCATGACCTTGACCTGACCTTGCCCTTAAGGTAATGGGCTGGGGTATTGCTGAATAAAACATTGGAACTATATCTATCATCATGCCAAATATGAACCAAATCTATCGAATGCTCTGGAAAATATAAGCTCTTAAAAACTTTAACATAAATGTGGACGCCGACGCCGACGCCAACACCGACGCCGACGTCAACGCCAACTCAGACGCCGACGCCAACAAGATTTTTTTATGTAAAATTAGAATCCGCATCGCCTCATGCCATTCCG
>OZ024821.1:82463626-82498626 GCA_964016985.1 Anodontia alba | reverse complement strand
AATTTCTGCAGCACCCCGGACAGACAAACACATCCTCCTCGGGGACTTCAATGCCAGAGTGGGCACAGACCACCAAATCTGGGAAGGAGTCATTGGATCTGAAAGTGTAGTGAAGTGCAACAGCAACGGACTCCTCCTTTTAAGGAAGTGTGCAGAGCATAAATTACTGATCACCAACACAGTCTTCCGTCTACCAACTCGCAGAAAGACATCATGGATGTACCCTCGCTCCAAACACTGGCATCTCATTGACTATGTCAGAGTGCGAAGGAAGGACAGACAGGATGTCAGAGTGACAAAGACTATGTGTGGTGCAGACTTTTGGACAGATCACAGGCTTGTTGTCAGCAAACTCAACCTGCGCATTCAGCCTGTACGACGGCCACATGGCAGGAAAGTGCCAAAGAAATTGGATGTCTCCAAGCTGAAACAAGACAGCAAGAGGCAAGCATTCCTCAATGATCTCTGCAGCCGTTTAGATGCACTGGAACACAGTTCAGAAGCTGTAGATGGGAGCTGGACAGTCTTCAGAGACACTGTTCACTCTTCAGCAATGGATTCCCTAGGGCCAGTATCTCGCAAACACCAAGATTGGTTTGATGAGAATGGCAAAGAAATCCAGGGACTCCTTGATAAGAAACACCAAAAACACAAGGCTTACCTCAGAAATACCAGCTCAGTATCTAGTAAGACAGCCTATTCAAACATATACAAGACAGTACAGACTAGGCTCAGAGACATGCAAGACTCCTGGCTGAGCAAAATGGCTGATGAAATCCAGCCCTTTGCAGACAGAAAGGATATGAAGAAGTTCTTTGATGCACTCAAGACAATATATGGTCCACAGAGCTCAGGAACCACCCCACTCCTTAGTGCAGATGGAACTAGTCTTCTGACTGACAAAGAAGCTATCTTGAAAAGATGGGCTGAACACTTTGATGGTGTCCTTAATCGGCCATCATCTATCAATGACGAAGCTAACAGACTACCACAGGTGGAATGTAATCCGCTGCTTGATGAGCTCCAAACCGTCTCTGAAACAGTGAAAGCAATAAAATTCTTGTCATCTAGCAAAGCTCCAGGATCAGATTCAAAATCTGCAGAGATCTACTAAGCAGGAGGTCCTCCAGTTGCAGAGAAACTGACATATTTCTCATTAAGTGGAGAAATGAAGCCATCCCTCAAGAATTCTAGGATACAACAATTATCCACCTATTCAAAAGGAAAGGGAATTCTAAAGTCTCTGACAATCATCGAGGCATCTCTTTATTGTCAATTGCTGGGAAGATCCTTGCAAGGGTCCTACTGAATCGATTGAATCAACACCTTGAACAGTCACGGCTTCTATCAGAAAGCCTGTGTGGATTCAGGGAAGACAGAGGAGCAATAGACATGATTTTTACAGCACGACAGCTTCAAGAAAAATGCCAGGAACAGAATGCGGACCTCTACACGACCTTTGTCGACCTTACCAAAGCATTTGACACAGTCAGTCGTGAGGGACTTTTGAAAATTATGGCAAAGGTTTGCTGTCCGGCCAAATTCATAGCATTGGTGCGGCAGTACCCTGATGGTATGCTTGCAAGGGTCCAAAATGATGGCGAGTTTTCTGATCCAAATGTGACAAATGGAGTAAAGCAAAGCTGTGTTCTAACTTCAACACTGTTCAGCATGATGTTTTCTGCTATGCTTACAGATGCTTTCCAGGATGATGACAATGGTATACCTATCATGTATCGCTTTGATTGGAAACGTTTTCAACATAAGAAGGTTGCAAGCTAAATCCAAGGTGCAGAGAAAGATGCTAGATGAGTTCCTCTTTGCTGATGACATGGCAAAGGGTACTCCAACAGAAGAGAAAATGCAAAAAGGTGTGGATCAAGTATCTTATTCATGTGACAGCTATGAGCTCACAAATAGCATCAAAAAGACTGAGGCAGTATATCAGCCAGCACCTGGAAAGCCGTACAAGGAGCCTACCATAACAGTGAAAAGTCAACGACTGCAAGTAGTAAACAAGTTCAACTACCTTGGAAGTACATTGTCTAGAGTTGTGTACATTGATGATGAAGTCAATGCTAGGATTGCCAAAGCTAGTGCAGCATTTGGCCGGCTACGTGGCAGTATTTGGGACCGAAGTGGAATCAAACTTGACACAAAGCTGAAAGTATACAGAACGGTGGTGCTGCTAACACTATTATACGCATGCGAAACTTGGACAGTTTACCAACGCCATGCCAAAAAACTGAACCACTTCCATACAAGCTGTCTTAGAAAACTTCTAAAGATCAAGTGGCAAGACAGGATTCCAGACACAGAAGTCCTGAAAATGGCAGGGATGCAGAGTGTACATACTCTTCTGAAATTGGCACAGTTACGATAGACAGACCATATTACCAGAATGCCTAATGAACGTTTGCCAAAACAAATCCTCTATGGAGAGCTACAAGTTGGAAAACGTTCTCATAGTGGTGAGAAGAAGCGATACAAGGACACCCTCAAAGCCTTTCTTAAAGATTTCAACATACCAACAGAGTCCTGGGAACAGATTGCACAGGATCGAACAAAGTGGCGAGACCTCATAAGAAGGGGAGCTGATGATACGAAGCAAAGAGAATCAGTGAAGCCGAGCAGAAACGTGCGCAGCGGAAAGCCAGAGCTAAAATATCACCAACAGAGCTTTCTTTCTCAGACCTCTCTTGTTCTATCTGCAACAGGCAGTTTAGAGCTAAGATTGGTCTCATCAATCATCTTAGAACACACAAATAATAACATATCACACAGTTGATTAGGATTTGTCATTGCCAGTAATGACAGACGCAGACGAACCCTTATACGAGAACGAAGATGTGGATTATCTTCTGTGCATCGGCGTTTCCTGATCAGAATGGTTCCTAATTGTGTAAGCCATGTACGACATTTTAGATGCACTGACTGGAATTTGTGTGTGTGCATGTGTGTGTGTGTGTGTGTGTGTGCGTGTGTGTGTGTGCGTGTGTGTGCGTGCGTGTGTAGGTGGGAGGGGGAGGTGATTTCATTTCCCGTTGTCGTAGAACAGGGCCTGTATGTTCATAGATTGATATGTATACATGTAATTTTCCATCATTCTTTCTCTGTGATAACAAGCCTTTTTTAAAACAGAAAACGATTAGACCTTATTACATATACAACCAGTGTAGACTCGGTTCAGAGCATCTGAGCTTTTGGTCAGAGTCTACACGGATCACTAACATAAATATTTGAATTTATGTAGTTCTATTAGCGCATAGCATAGACTCTGTCAGACTGCGCGGATTCACAAGTCACTTATTCTGGGAAAGCTCAATATGTTTGATGTTTCGCATTATGTAAACTTTCTTATAATTTCTGAGCCCCGCACACCTCTATCCCATGCCTCTCTGATTATCCCTTTAAAATATAAAAGCGCAAAATAGGACGTTTGCCTTTTAAATGTGTGTTTTGCATCAGATAGAACGATATATTAATACACCCCATTTTGCCGTTCCATAAGAATGCGGGTCACGCTTCTCTAGTTGTAGAGAGTAAATCACTCCATTTTGATAAGTAAAATTGTGAGGAAAGTGACCCGTTTTGAAAAAATGGGTTGATGATTCCAGTAAACTGCCTATAGATCATCACATAACAGGTAAACAGGAAGGCCTAAAAATGGTTTTAATTTTATTTTTAGACAGAATATAGATTGATATATTTCCAGTTCAGACGTATTATCACAATTTTCGAAACACATGACAATTCAATACGACTTTTTCGTTGTCAATTAATCTTTTTGTTAGCACTGGTAGATGGTGGTCCGCGAAAATAGGATGACTCATATCACCAAAACATGACTTTTTGTGTAAACAGGTAGTAGCCAGGTAAATCTTAATTAAAGTTTGAAACCGGGAGTATAATTCCTAGACGTACTGCAGATGACAACTTAATGTTATTTTATTCATTTACTGAAAAAACCCATAAAGGTTAAAACATTTCACTTCATCTTTTAAAAATCATTGTTATAAGGATATACACTATTTGCTATCCCACAGCACTTTTTTACGCATTTCTCAGTCCGAGGGACTTGTTCAAATTATGGGGTGATTACGGCAATATGGTTCCCAAATAATTAGAGTCAGTTCGATAACCTGGATAATCTGTGACCAACAAAATACGCATATGAGCAATTTGACTGGCTCCGAACAAATTCAAATCCATTTCGTTAAATCCTTAAACAACATATGCTTCCATTGTGTGTTTTCTGTATCGGTGTGAATACCACGAAAATGACATTTCTTTCCAACTAAAAGAGCATATCCCGTTATACGAGTTATTATTAATAGACATGTCTGCGAATTAATTATAAAGATTGAAATAAAATTAGTGTGTGTGTGTGTGTGTGTGTGTGTATGTGTGTGTGTGTGTGTGTGTGTGTGTGTGTGTGTGTGTGTTATTAGAACAAACTTTAAACTATAAAGTTCAGAAAAAAAGATATGAGCCTTGAAAAGACAATAAAACGTTTAATCAGAGACATCTCATCTTTTGCATTGATCTATGCGAAAAATGATGAAGTTTTTTTATGACATCATTAGCGTAGTTAAGTAAATTTCATTGTTTTTACTTTGAATCCGTAAAATAGATTTAAAAGATCCAGGCTTAAGTGCATACCAAGATAACGCTGTCAACCAACCTTAACATATATCTTGTACTCCTTTAGACAATCACCAATGTTCACTGACAACACCTTTAACAAATAATAAAGCAATATGAATCATACAGCAACGTTAAAACAGTTTACATGTACATGATACTACATCGTCGAGCATACGGTACATAAGCAAACTTCATAGGCCTTTCTGCAGTTAAAAGAAACCGGTACAATTATGCTATACAATAGTATAGCAGAATGCAGAATAGAACCAGCAATTATAGACTTAGGCATAACATGTCATACAAAATATAATGCAGTACCTCCATACATACGCAGAGTGCGCGCGCGAGTGCGTGCGTGTGTGTGTGTAAAGTCACTCGTAAAAGCTGAACTAATAAAACGGAATAATACAATGTGGTCAAAAGACTCGTATAGTTAATATTTTCATTACCGGTAAACACTGAGCTGAGACGTATCTAAACGCAATTAATAGACTTCGTTTCCAAGACCGACAGGTAAACAAAAGAACATTGTTATTTAAATCCTTGGCGAGGGTTCTAGGCTCCAGTTAACCGACAAAGTGGAAAATTATTTTGGAAGATACATAGAAAATGCCAAACTCACATAGTTTAGTGCCTCAGTCTGAATTCCGATATGTAACACCTTGCGCTTAACCTATCAGGAGATTAGTAATAGTTTAAGAACACAGATATACTACGCGTTCACAGGAACAGTTATGTCAAACTATATTTGTCTAATTTCCTACCTCCCTACCATCATTCCGGGACTTTCTGACCAGAAATGTTCCTTCCGTTTTGGATAACAACAAGCTGTAAAATAAGTCAGAGCATGAAAAACACTGGATAAAGTCTACACAGAAATGCGTCTGATGGAATATGTTAAACACTGCTGATTAGGAACTGTTAGACATAAAGACATTTACAGATGGGTCAGAGATAAACTTGACATAAAGTGCACTAGAGTTGCACAAGACCTGAGATAGGTGTGCACATTACTTTGCCCTAATTCTGAGACACATGTGCACGATGCTTTGAGAACCAAGTGCACTAGACTGTTTTGAGCTAGAGATAGACCTAGAGCTAGAGCTGCCCTCTGACCTCGTGATGTGCACAAGGAAGTTCACTTTTAGTGTTTCAGTTTACTGTACATGTATGTATCTAAAGCTTGAGTATAATTTCTTATGAGCCAAAATCGTAAGAGAGAAGAGATGATTAAATAAAATTTCTCCTCCATGATTATTCTCTCTCTGAAAGAAAATAGGTAAAAATAAAAAAAGGTATTTATTTATTCATTATTCACATTATTATACTCTCTCTCTCTCTCTCTCTCTCTCTCTCTCTCTCTCTCTCTCTCTCTCTCTCTCACACACACACACACACACACACACCAATACACATATTTATTTATTTATTTATTTTACTTTTTTATTTATTTTGTCTCAGATATGGAATCTTATTTATTTATATTTTTCATTGTGTATGTATTTTAATCTCTTTCTTTCTTTTTTTTTCTCTCTCTCCCTCTCTCTCTCTCTATTGTTTATTAGAGACAGAGTTATTTTACAATTTATTTATTTATCTATTTTGTCTCAGATATTGAATCTCATTTTTTATATATTTTTCATTGTACATATATTTTAGTATCTCTCTCTCTCTCTCTCTCTCTCTCTCTCTCTCTCTCTCTCTCTGTTTATTTGAAACAGGGTTATTTTATAATTTATTATCTATAAGGTTGTTCATGTGCCAAGCGAAATCTAAGCTCAACCTGCGCATTCTGGCCTGAGTCTTCACAGGGACACATGCGCAATTATACAGGAAATTATGTGTCGCGGCTCATTGATTTTTGGGTAGATTGGTGTTTGGCAAACAGTACAGACCCAGATCAGACGCGGCAGAACAGTTCTGCGGCGTCTGATCAGGGTCTACACTGTTTAACTGGCTTTTCTAGGTACACATATAAATTCTTGAATTTCTGTGTCCCACTTAATGTGTCGAACAAACATATAGAGTTCACTTTTTGCTCAAACATTATGGTAGTGGATACTCGTTAGAACAACCTTAAAGACACATTTTTTTTCCTTCTTTGGCTAGACCCCCCTCTCTTGATCAGTCCCAATATACAGTCCTGATAAGAGAATGCAAATCAAAGGCTTATCTTATCTGAAAGATTATGGGGTGATTGTAAGGACGTTAATTCTCCTTAGTTGGGGCTTATTAGGAGTAATTCATATAATTGAGAAGCATTCAATATGTTTCATTGGAACCAAATAAATTTGCAAATTACGCATTTATTTTTTTTATTTGTATTTATTTATTTATTTATTTATTTCTTCTTCTTCTTCTTCTTTTTCTTCTTCTTCTTATTCTTATTATTATTATTATTGTTTTTGATATATTTTCCAAACTACAAAATTGTTGTTTTTTCTTGCATTGTGAAAAAAATATTTATATATATAAATAAACTGAATAGAATATTTATTTATTTATTTATTTATTAAAGTAAATAAGAACATTTCACAAACTGAATCCTAATCCAACTGATGAAGTACTAAGTAATAAATCTGACAGAAAAATTAAAAATAATTGTATCCAAAAATGTAAATATTTATAAATCTGATAGGAAATTTAAAAATAGTTGTATCCAACTATGTGAATATTTATTTTCTGCAATTGCACAAACTGAATTTTCTCACAGTTATTTCTATAAATTAGTCTGTATGTTTAGTGAAGATTCAGATCAGCCTGCGCATCTGCACAGTCTGAGCAATCTTCACCACTGCTTCTTTGTCCAAATAGCACATACTGATCTGGCTGCAGGATGCGCAGGCTAATCCAATTCTTCACTGAGGGTACACGCTGTTTTGAAATTAATGTGTACCTGCCAAAAACTGTAAAATTCTTCTCCTGTTGTATATTGCATTTTTATGACACGACATGTTTTCCAGTATTTTCAATAATCAATAATCAATCATTCTTTACTGAAAGCAGAATGACATTATTATTACGCATTGACCTGCTGGGCAAGAAAGAAGAATAAATAATTTTTCTCTTATTTTTCCAGAAAATGGGATTTGACATTTCAAATCTTATTTTACGGGAAAACTAAGAACAATCTTTTTAATTCATCGCCAGCTGAAACTGCCCATAACGTGGTAAATGATAGTACTCAAATATCTGTGCGCAAAAAAAAATGTGCTCCAAAATGATACTTTTCCTGAACAATGGATTTATTACACCCTTTTCATCTTAATCTTCACTGGTGCATGTTGATCCATGCAAAATGTTGAGAAAATTCAGTGCTCTGGTTCAGTCAAGTATTACTCAAGGATGTGCTTATCACATTTATGTCCAAGTTATTGTCATGACATATTTCTTATCAGCTATTAATAAATTTCTGGCACACTTTAACCTAAGGGGGTATAGCTGTCAAGCAGTATTAACAGAAAACTGCAGAAAAACTAAGAGCAGATAGCAATCTTATTTCTTCATGTCTTGGAATTTTAAGGATAAAAGCAATTTTACTGTTCAGCAAATAACCCAAAAGAGGCATTTATATTCTTTTTTTTTTTTTGTGTGTGTGTGTGTGTGTGTGTGTGTGTGTGTGTGTGTGTGTGTTTTCTGTTTTTTTTTTGTTTTGTTTTTTTGGTTTTACGGCCCCTTCAAGGTTATTTCACTGTTTTACGGGTACAAGGAAATATTATTCAGCAAGTAACTCAAAATAACTCAAAGGAGGCATTTAGAGTCCAAAAAACGGAATGAAAAGATAATTATCTATTTTTTTTTTTTTTTTTTTGTGTTTTGGTTTTACGCCCCCTTCAGGATTATTTTACTAATTTAAGGGTAAAAAAATACTGTTCAGCAAATAAACAAAGGGCATTTTGAGTCCAAAAACAGAATGAAAAGATAATTATCTTTTTTTTTTTTTTTTTTGGGGGGGGGGGGTGTTTTTTTTTTTTGTTTTTTTTTGTGGGGGGGGGGGGTTACGACCCCTTCAGGATGGTAAAAGCAGTTTTGCTGTTCAGGAAATAACCCTAACGAAATTATTTCACTATTTTAAGGGTAAAAAATTACTGTTCAGCAAATAACCCTGAAGGGGCATTTTGAGTCCAGAAACAGAATGAAAAGAAATTTATCCTTTTTTTGTGTGGTTTTGGTTTAATGGCCCTTTCAATATTATTTTACTTAGTTCGAGGCGATCATTAATGAGAGCTGGGCGAAACCCGAGGTACCGGAGAAAACCATCTGACCTTCCGTTGCAGAACTTGGCGTCTCACATGTTGCCCGAGCGAGACTCGTACCTACAGCAGTGAGAGACCGAATGATTAAATGTCAGCGTTCTTTCCCATTAGGCCGCGGGAGTCCGAAAAGATATTATTTGACAGATAGAAATAATATGACATATGCGTTTTAGGATTCTAGGTGCCAGTTTGGGATAAAAAAAAGAATAAAAACATTAAATTCCTTCCTTTTATTAAAGAAGCCAAACAAAAATACATTTTTTCGTTTCCCCCTCATTAAATAGATTATAGATGATCAATAAAAAGGAAAAGAGAAAAAAGAACTTTTTTCCTATAAGACAATTATTATCAAGTCATAACTTTTCAAAAAAATAAAAAAATAAAAAAAGAGGAGGTAAAAATGAAAAATAAATAAGAAAGAAAGAATCATAACAAGAAAGAAAAAAAGACGGCATTTGTGTTAAAGAAATACTGACTGTTGAAAAGAAAAAAAATATATATAGAAAGTCTTATTTTCTTCAGTCAGTATTCTTTTCCAATGAATAAGATTTCTTTCCAGGTACATGTGTTAAGCTAAATCCAAAGTTCACTATAAACATCAAGTGCACTAGATATCAAGATTGAGCTTCAAGTGCACTAGGGTTTGAGCATGAGTTGCACTTCATTGCTCAGTTAGTGCTGTCGTTGTGCACTACAAGTGCAACTGGGTTGCACGAGGGTGTCAAGTTTATCTCTGACCTATCTGTATGTTTAATTACTTCTTTTCTTAATCTGATTTCTCATTCAGAACAACTCATGGAGAAACGCAGGTAGTCCACATGAGCCTGACTTCTACAAGTAGTCTGCGACATTACTTCGACGTATTTACATCCACAGCTGATCTTTGTTCGTCGTCTATATCTATATATTTGGGATAATAATACTACAAAACAAAAGTGCCTTAATGTTTCTCTTTGCTACTTCTAGTTTCATTTTCATTCTCAGTTTTGACAGTACACGTACATTCTAATTGATTGTATATTGGCTCTGGTAACGCTGCAGAGCTCTAGCAGAACTCTAACAGATCCATCAAAAACTTCAGTGCTTGCCTCTGATCAGAATGGCTTTTCTATTTGTGTTTCCTCTACATTTTGTTCGTTTAGTCGGTCATTATCCATGTATTGTGTGCTGACATGTCTGTACTTGTGTTCTTTAAAGAGGAACTAATACATATCCATGGGATGAAACTCTGCCAAAACGTATGTGGCCTTTATTCTTAACGGAGTCTACTCTAAAAGGAAAATCACACACCAATCTCTTAAAGCTCTCTGAGCACCTAATTATTCCTTGTAAAGTAGACCTCTTACAGAAAGGTGTTGGGATGCAGAAACACAAACAGGAAGTCAATAACTAGTGTCCCTTATTAGTGTCCACCAAGTGTATTAAGTTCCCTTCACGTTTCGGTGCTTTCGGTGCTTTCGGTGCTTTCAGACTGATGTGTTTTTGAGAATGCGGCCTTTCGTGGACATTTTTATTTCCAATTTTCCAGGGGCTATCAATATACGTTAATCCAAAAAGGGACTGTATGGTTGGTTTCCAGTGCATGATCAAACAACAATAATCCCATTAAGCTAACATCAGTTGCTGTTAAAACAAATGTTTTGCATTCCCGCTGCGAATCGACGAAACAAAAACGCATATACCCCGCACTGTACAATCTGATCAGAGCATCGGCTAGTCACTTTTGATACTATACAATGCAAATACTCTGGTCGTAATATTGAATAAGAAAGGCAGTCAGCAGACAGCGTAGCGAGTCGTATTTTTACTCATTTTCTATAATGTCTTTTTCGCAGTTGTCTATAATGTTATCTTAAGCATCCTAAATAATTGGCATCGATTTTCCTTGCAATACTGATTCTTTGTAATAAATAGAGATATAAAGAAAATGCAGAAAGAACCAAAATCACAGAGGATAGCCCACAAATGACACCAAGAGGAAAAGAAAACAAACTATGACATATGATTAAATAGTAATGAAAAGCGAAACAACTGGCTTCCTCTTTACTAACTGGGGTCACAATGTCCAACAGGACCCATCAAACTCAATAATAACAATAATAATAAAAAAAGGTAAGAGAAAAGTCCAGGGAGTGCCACAATCACAAACCGCAGCCCTTCCGAGACACCAAGAGGAAACCGACAAATCCAAACAAGCACAAATCGAACACACGTACGAAAAGCACTAAGATTAGCTCTCTCTTCCCCAACCGAGGTAATCGCAATGCTAAAAGGACTGAAAAACACAAGAACAAAATGACACAAAACAAATTCGCCTCGAAGAATAAACCACAAAGCAACAAAGAGTTAGAATAACGCCGGGACCACCGCCTTAGAACGGTCAGTAGAGTAAACCACCGGGGGGTTTAAAGCACTTTTACGGCCAGCCAACTTCACCCTGGGTCCCGGTGCTACTCTTAATACAACAGTAAAACAGAAAGCAAAATGGGCAGCTGTTGAAGGTGACCAAAATGCTAGCATCAGAACACACCTAGTAAAACAGAAAGCAAAGTGGGCAGCTATTAAAGACGGTGACCACCATGCTCGCATCACAACACATATAGGAAAACAGAAAGCAATGCGGGACCACAAAGCTACAAAGAGTAAGAACAACACTAGGACCACCGCCTTAGAACGGTTAGCAGAATAAACTACCGGGACAGTTTGAAACAATGCTGCAGGTAGAAGTCACAATGGCTCAAATATAACGAACAAAACCAGAATCACCTCCTCAAAACGGTCAGAGTAAAACCTACCGACAGGTTTATTTCGATTTTACTGACGCCAAATCTTCACCTACTGCTCAAAGATGATAGAGTACCTGGAGATATTGCATTCTCGTTTTCATTATTCCTCTTGAAAAGGATCCTGTCGAACCGATTCTACTATATGTTATGTTTTCATTTGTACCGTATTTTCCAAGGATTCCAACTTCGAAATCGTTTGTATCTTGATCTACACCGTTTATCCGAGTATTTAGGTAACACAAGTGAGGGTTCAGATTCTATTACTTGTGCTCTTTTGCTGCATTTCAATTGGTATTCGCGCCCTCATCTGTTTCCATCGTAGAATTTTTTTTGTTGATCCACCGACGAGATAGGGAACGCCTACGAAGACCAAAAATATAAACGTAGCTAACATTGTATCAGGATTAAGGGTGAGCGTAGAGAGTTTGTAAAACCAGGTTAAAGCCACAGCCAACAGTTATACCGCCAACCGTTACAGGGCTGTATTTCTGATGCAGTTTCTCTTCGCTTTTGTCGTTCTGTTTTCGATAGAATGCTTTCTATGAGGTCGTTTCGTGTCATTCTTATTCGGTGTCCGGATGACATTGTGTTCCGCGATTGTGACCTTACCTTGTTGTCACATACTTATATTGATTAAACATACTTACGACGATATTAGGCAAGCATAATAACAAAATGCAGGAGTTTTTAAACGACTGAAACAAGCAAACCACTTACTTTTCAACTTGTTCTCTGTCTGACCCTTTGAAAACATAGGACTTTCTGTTAATTTCTGGCTACAAGAAACAATATGCAGAAAATATAAGAACATATTTTTATAATATCTACAGTCATGCATTCTGGCACAATCTCTGTGGATACATATGCTTTACGTGCCTTGCTTTCTTACTTTATATTGCCTTCGTTTCAGATGGCGAAATTACCCAAGTGCATTTCCCTAAGTTTAAAGTTAAGCTTCAGTTTTATAGACGTTTCTCTTAACTTTATTTTCAAATGCAAGGGATGTATTTCGTACTCATTACGAATACATTTCCGCAATAAATTGGCATCGATATTGAAAGTCTATATACTCAGTCCATAGCATGATGCACACGAACTTATCGATCGAAACTTAGTAATGACAAAAGAAGACAAAGCGAATGAAGCAATTTAAATGATGCTATACGGGAAAGGCCACATTGACGAAGCACAGACGTTCCGAAATACCGAAAGGGCAGATGAGGAACAGACATTGTTAAGGGATAATGTCGCAGTTGCAATAACCAACATACGAACAAAGAAGAACTACCAGCCAACTTGGAATGGTCACCTGGAACAATTAATATTGGGCTTGAATAAGTTTTACTAGATCGAAACCTCGTCTTTCTCAAAACATTTAACATCGGTATTTCTGTCTTGCCTCTTGGCTATATGCATTTACGAAATCACGGAATATTTCAAATACTTCTCAGCTGAAACTTCTTAAGCAATTTTCAATTTATTAAAATGATTCCATTACACCGACCAAGGTTGCCTAATATTTTTCTGCACTAACACTGGTATATGATATCGAGGACGACCGAGTTTCTTCAAATAATGCTCCTTAGTTGACCTTTGCCCTTTTAACGACAAGTTCTAATTCGTTTCCTACATAACTGTATGGGGGAAACTGTTCAAAAGTCATTTTCTTAAAATGTATTGTATATAAGTCTGTATAGCATTAAGAAAGACATTTTGATAGATTTAAAGGCAGAAAGGTGTAGACGGTTTAGTCAGCCTTATTCATCCACTTTTTATCTTTTATATTGAAATCAGGAGTAGTTTCGCATACAATGTTATACGTAAAACAAAAGTTTCTGCATATTTACAAAGTAGAGTTTTCTTTTTGATTTTTCATGAAGGAACTAAACAGGCACGCTTGTACCAGAGTGTGCTACATCAGGATTTTAGAAACATGGTTGCTTATGCGAAGCTGTAAGACGATGTCTTGTACTTCGATAGTTTGCTGTTACTATTCTTAATGATTCTTTTGGATGACTTTGTAAACATATTCATTGTCAAATTGACTTTGACTATATTTATATCGGTACTAGAGGATTTGTGTGATGCATATTTTCCGATATTGCTCATGAAAATGTTCAATCAAAGCAAAGTAAATAAGAGAACTCAGAAACTGATACAATTAGATCCACATCAAATTCTCAACAGCAAAGAGAAAGAGAGACAAATACGATTAAACAACCACAAAACGCACAGATAGCAAACCGAGTTGGCAGCCCCTTCCAAACGAAGGTTACCCAAATTTAACTGAATATATCTTTAACTTACATTATTGCATAAAAAACAGTGCCGCACGTTATCAACAGCCGTGCATTAACCGGCGAAAAGCCGTGTATTAACATAGAAATTCACGTGCTGTTAATGCACGGCGAGGCAAATTTCAATATGCTCGTACTGGGCCACAGATTTGAAGCCGTCACGGGACGTGTACTGCCCGGCCCTAGAACGAGCATAGTCCGTGAAATTACGTTCGCGAGACATCGGTGAAAAGGCGAAACAAAATAGTACAAGATATAGCAAATGTTTTCAAATTTTATGCAATAATAGCGATCGAACATGGTTTTTCAATGCATTAACATTCGCCAGGTCCCTTGGGAGGTGTTGAAAACCGCGGCCGAAGGCTGCGATTTTGCAACACCTCCCAAGGGACCTGGCGAATGTTAATGCATGAAAAACCATGTTCGATCCCTATATAATTGTTACAAGAAAAGCATTTGTAAGTGAAACACTGCAGAACATTTGACCAACCGTACCACAATGAAAGAACCGCCTTGGGACGGTCAGTATTACTGCAGACCTGCTACTTTCGATTTGCTTATTTGTTTTATATTTCCATACGCTCCAAATTTCAGATTATCAGATAAACGCAACAGCTCTTGTTTGATGCTTTTTTCGAGACTGTAAAACGTTGAACCCTACTCAAGAAGTATAAATGAATAATATATTTTCTGGAAGCTTATATCTTACAGGTTGAAAACGGAGTTTAAAAAAAAAGGTAACAGAAAAGTCCAGGGAGTGCCACATGCACTAATTAAAGCGCTGATTTGGTTATAGAGGGCGTTAAATTAAATCTGAATCATGTGTCATTAGTCAAACTGATTTTGCTTGTTCGAAATATATATATATATATATATATATATATATATATATATATATACAGTTACTACGCATTTCAATATCAGGCTTTGGCGCGGACGTGACACACGACAGCTGTCTAACGGCAGCAAATTTCAGAAGATTTGCCGCATACTTTGATCCGAAACCGTCCACAAAAACATCAAACTAGTCGCTTGCGTAACGCAACGCAGTCATTCAACAGTGAATCAAAAAAGATACCTTACAAATTACAAAAATGTAGCCAAAAACTATGATAGGGCAGCAGGCTGTCGCATCCGCTTATTCCGATGAGGACCTACAGTTTGCTCGACAGCGTAAGCAGGACCTAGAAACAGCTAGGTCATCGTATCTTGCCCAAGAAGTAAGTAACTATTTTACGGTTCACGAGTCTACCGGTTAATAGTGTTCCGAGTAGTAAAACGTGAACCTTATTGCAAACGCGTAAATTGCTGATCAAGACAAGTCTGCGCGGTCCGATAAGGGTCTATTTTATTTATAGTGCATACTTACAAGGACGGACATTCTTTACGCACAATGTTAGCAGTTTTGTTATTTTGAGGAGCCTGCGCAGCCGATCGGGTCGCGAGTAATTCGTGTAAAATGCATAAATAAAATCCGCCAGTATTTCACAGTAGCTGTACCTGGCCTGATAGAGGACAAGTCCATCAAAGATCATTTACTGGCTGAATTGTCTCCGCCTATTGAATGGAAACCAATCGCATGCGAAATAATTCAGACATCGTATGTCAATAATCAGAATTGCGCAGTCGACAAGACCGCAATATAAAACCTTGTGACGTTTGTTTCTAACAGTTCCTCGGTGCAATGATCTCTGTCATGACATCAGAATGTCGCGGTTTAATTCTCTGCACTCGACTGAAAGTCTAATGAATATTGAAATGCCTAGTATATAATCAATAATTTCCAGAAACGCATAACCTGTGTAGGCAGATTTACGCATACTGACCGTTCTAACGCGGTTCCTCATTTGCCTTTCTTCTTTGTCTGTCCGTCTGTGGTTTCGTATTGTTTGTCATTATCTGTCGCTCCTTGTTTTGGTGCCTCGGGCGGACACTGTGCTTTGTGATTTTGGTATTTTCTGGGTATCTTAACTTATACATTTGGATCAAGCTATTTGCCTTCGTCCTCGCTGTTCGTTGCTAGGAAAATGTTGTTTTTCAAACAATAGACTTCTGTACCTTTTCATCACGATATCTCGGCTTCGGCTTAGGTGTTGGCATTCTATTCTTTTTAAACTGTTTCTGTTGTGCATCGTGGCTTGCAGTGTTATGTGGCGTAGATATAGTTGCAGCTTTTGGTGGCTCGACTTTAAATGTTGGTGCTTTTCTATTAGGATTTGGCAAACTTGACGCTGCAGAGGACACAAAAAAATGATATATTAATATCTGAACCGCTATGCATTGTATGATCAACCAACAGTGGTGACTCACACACACTTAAAACAAGTTTATCAGATGCAAAAGAATAGACCCACAATAAATACAGTGTGTACCGATTTATCATTGGTATACTGTAGGAATCGACAAAATAATGGTAGTATTTCCACCAATCAAGTCATTTGTTTTTTTATCAGTTAAACCTTATTAGTGATCTTTTGTGTATGTGTATATGCGGAGAAGGTGGTAGATTCTATAAGAACGCTTTCGTTTCTCACAGGTACAAAATGGATCAGCGATAGGTGCAATTTTCATGTTTTGTTTCTGTGAATATTTGTGTTTTACTGTAATATGTCACTGAGGAGGCAGAAAACCATAGGCAAACGTTGACTACAAACATGCACGTTTATGTCCTCTAATTGCAATCTGCTTGGTTACGTTAATCCGATTTCTAGAAACACGGTTACTGGATTGGGGTAAATATGAGTCCAGAACAGGCCCGAAAACAGTTTTACTGTTGATATACCTCTTCGCTTTTTCGTCCGTTTTTTTTTTTTTTTTTGTTAGGGTGATGTTCTCTGGTGTCGATATGTGTCAATATGTGTCATTCTAACCTTATTCAGGCCCTGGGAGGGCTTTGTTCCGTAAATTTTAGCCTTTCCTGGGCATCCATAAATTTATATTATTACCGTAAAACAAACTAGTGTGCCGTGAAGAGATTTACTTGGCCCTGCTAAGCAATGTGTTAGCTAATACTACCTCAATTATCACAATTGTTTCACTCAAACGTTGAGCGTGGTCGCTGCCAATATCTGTCACATCATAAGTACCCTCATTTTACAGTTTTACTAGTTATGAATTTGAGTAGCGTAACATACTTACCCTAGGTATTCAGACAGACAAGCATTACAAATCAGTGTAGACCCATGTCAGCAGCATCTGGCCATTGGTCAAGGTATACACTGTTTGTTACCCATCGAACAATAATATACATAGCAACAGGTAGTGAAACAGACGGGCCTGTTTAAATTGTTGCGGTCATGGTACCTAAGCCGTAATCCAAACTCATAAATCCATAAACGAATGACGAATCAGAATGTTCAGACCAACAGACATGAACCCCTGAATAAAGTGCGTAATCAGGCGTCCGCGGATAGTAAGCATTACTTGGTAAGCAAGCTTCGCCCACCATGCCCACATGCCTAAACGAAGGAAATATCGGTAGAAGCGTATGTCCGGGATTTGAGAAGTCTACTTACGGCGCGTCACTGGCAAAAACATCAGAAACAATTCTGGAAACTGCAATAATGTAGTGACTGACCAGATCATGAAGTCTCCCAAAGAGTTTCTTAAGTGTTGCTACCAGTGTGGTTTTTTGAACAATATATTCGAAAAGGAATGACTCTCGAGAATATGGTTAAGAATTGAAATTCGTATATTTAGGGTAAATCCATTATGCGTATATGTCTATTAGGACTTATGGAAGCAGCCAAGGCCAAGATTAGTATCTAAGCAAGCATAGTTTGATCAGTTTTGTGTTGTACTTCAATATTTTCTGTTTCCAGATATCGAGTATGCACGGACGTGCCTGTTGATTAATGGTCTTTGCAGGCATAGATGGTTGGAAAGAAGTTCTTTTTTTTTGTTTTTTGTTTAATAAAAATCGCAGGAGAAAACGAAATGCAAAAAAATTCGTATGCTTATATGAACCCATTAATGTCCAGTGTCACCAGACATTGACGTGAGTAAACAGTTTAGATCCAGACCGGACGCCGCATAACACGGCCTCTGATCAGAGTCTAGACTGTTAGTAATGCATTTATCGATTTACTGTCCAAGAACCGACATAGTTAATTTTCATTTTACACTCTTCTTATAGTTGAGCCGCAACGTGAGAAAACGTACCTTCTGAAATTTGCGCCTAAAGAAGACTCAAAAGAGCCTGGAGTTCGAGCTGTTGCATCATTGGCTATCCAAAATATGCACAGTGTAGATCATATTGCTCAACATCACGAAAACTTACCTTTATAATTTTGACCCCCTTAAACCCCACTTTTATAAAGTAAAACTGCGGTTTACATGGGTATACATTATTGTTCTTATTACTGCTTAAAAACATAGATTGTGGGTACTCGATAAAACCGCGTTGAGTCGATTCTAACGAGAACCCACAATCTATGTTTTGAGCAGAAATATGAAAACTATCAGAATTTTTTACCTGAAAACTTTCATGTTTTGGTGGTAAAATTTTCATTATATTTGAATAGGCATGTTTTTGTAATGAAATACGCAGGCTGATCTGAAACTTAGCTGGCGCACATGTCCGCTGGTACGTTTTCTGACGTTGCAGCTCAGCTAGTAAACATTCCTACGTTCATGAGGGAAGAGTACATAATCAGGTATAATAGGTTTAAATGCAGCATCTGGAAAATTGTCTGTTTATCAACACGGAGTTAATATACTTACCGTTTGAAAGAGGAACACGTCCACCTTTTCCTACATCCAGGTCTTTAATCTCAGAGTAATCTTTCTCAGCTAAAATAAGAATTCATATTTATGGAATAACCTCTGTGTGTGTGTGTGTGTGTGTGTGTGTGTGTGTGTGTGTGTGTGTGTGTGTGTGTATGTGTGTTTGTATGCGCGCTCCGCGCGTGCGTGCAATATTCTAGATCCAATGCACGATATTTACTATACTTTGTACCGAAATTTAGAATGGATAGTACACAAATTGGTGTTGTGAAGGATATGCAGCGTATTTGTTTTAGCAAGTCTTTAATATTATGACTGATTGTAACGAGACACAACGTATGTAATGGTAATAGAAACAACAGCAAAACGCAAACCACATAATGATAGCGTTTACTTGCAGGCAAAAGAAAAGGTACATCTTAGATTCAAGAACACACATACCACATGTCCAGTGTTTTAAATTTGTTCACTTGAATTATAAACTGACACAACGACCTTGCAATCTCAGTTATAAGCGACCAATAATATTTACTTGACTTAGTTACGGATATGGGCATTTTCTATCTCATGTAACATCTTATACACATGATATATGGATAACATCCAATCAATACACTTCTATCAACCAGGCCAATATGCATTCAGCATAAACACCCAAGAAACAAAATGTACAAATGTACAGGTGTTTGCTGAGTTGCATTAGGACACACTTGTGTATTCCCAGAATAGTCCTTGGGAGGAGTCGCACAGGACTGGATATAAGGGAAACACCTCTTCGGACCTTGTTTGCTTTCCTGTATACCAAGGTCCTTCTTGAAATGATGTGCTTAGAAAAACGGGGAACAAATTATTTCCTTCTTGAGTACACCTCTTTCAGACGGGATGCAAAACCAATTTTGTTTCCCCTGAATCCTTTCTGTTTAAGGTATATTTGTTTTTAATATATCTATATTCACTTATTTGCCAAATGAAGAAAAAGGCAAAAGAAAACAAAACAAAACAAAAAAAAACAATGTCAATTTATATGAAAACAGGTTTGATTTTACTGAGTCTGTTCATGTTCTGTTATGTAATGTACAACGCTTCATAAAGATCTTGGCTCATAGTTGTGCGATCCAAATGACTTCAGTGCGCGCGCGTCAAGGACCATAACATATAAACAACACTAACGTGATAAATGGGTAGCTGTATTAAGGCCGCCACATAGCGCCTAACAGAAGTTGTAGTCGAGGTAACTATATTCTGAAAACATATGCCGTGTTATGTCTGTTGTTGCATTAGGTTCAATCATAAGTTTATTTATTATATAAGAAAAGCAGTACATGAGAGATCGATAGGTAGTCGCCCTCGTTATTATTCAATGTCAAACGGGTCAAACCCCTCAGCCTTGCGGACCAAAACAGATGTAGGTATAAAAATTGTATATCTGCAATTTTACACTGTTTACGATTCTGTGTTGACTGACACCCCTAATCGCAACAACTGTTGTGTCTCTATTCACATATGAAATGATAAAGATCAGAAACTCATTTGTGCACTTGATTGTACATTATATTAATGTAAATCCACATAGATACATGGGAAAGGCACACAGAAAAACAAGCAAATTAAGCCGTACTTTGTATCAAAATTGTAGTTCTTAGGCCTTACGTAAAATACAAACATGTTGCATATAATTGCTTTAAGAAGTATAGGAAATGAGTATTCATTGTTTCTCCATAATTATATAACTACACAAGAGCTATGCAGGGGTGGACACTATAGAGCGAATTTGCAGAACTCTAGCAGTTTCGTAAACTCTATTTCAATTACTTTGTTATTTCTAGCAAACAATTTTGCTCCATAAACATGTCTTTCAGTACTTATTTATCAAATTTCTCTTTCTAGTGGACATATGTTGACATAAATAGCTTTAGGTTAGAGGCATAAAAAAAGGTAAGAGAAAAGTCCAGGGAGTGCCACAATCACAAACCGCAGCCCTTCCCAAACCCCAAGAGGAAGAGGAAACCGACAAATCCAAACAAGCACAAATCGAACAAACGTACGAAAAGAACTAAGATTAGCTCTTTCTTCCCCAAGCGAGGTAATCGCAATACTAAAAGGACTGAAAAACACAAGAACAAAATGACACGCGGAAAGACATACAACATACAACAACTCGCCTCGTAGAATAAACCACAAAGCAACAAAGAGTAAGACTAACACCGGGACCACCGCATGTCTAGATAAGGTGCTTCCTAATGAGCACACACAACCAACAACATTCGTTTTGTGGAGAAATAAGTAAAAAAAATCAATGCATTGTGGTTGAAGAGCGATGATTTATGAATATAGATTTCACATAGGTGTTTTAATGCAATACATCTACAAAATATAAAAGAAATGAGGCAACCCCATGGTAGGGGTAACATTGGTAGAGTGAACAAAAACATGTTGAGTTTATGGGCAGTCTCTGCAGTGTACCTATATAATGCTAAGCCCTGCTCTGATAATACGAAAACATTAACGTCATAATGCTGCTATCGAATTTAAAGAGCATATCTTGCTCCACTTTCTTTTTTCTTTGCATGGTCAATAACTACTTACGATCTAATTCCATGGATACTTTCGCCTCTTCCTTGTGTGTCCGTACGTCCTTCTCAATGTATATATAATCGTCTAATAAATCATTCACGCTGTTAAACAGATCATGTTTAATAAGCAAATCTAACATTTATGACATGTAAAAAGTGGATATTTAAGCTATGAGGAAACGGACAACGAAGGCCGTAATCCGTCTGAGCACTCTAATCAGGACAACTGCGGTTTGTCAAAGTATTCTACAGTATCAAATAAACCTGTAAGTTGATAGTGTAGGCTCTGATCAGCAGTCTGATCTGAATTAGACACTTTTGTCTCCCGGACTTCATCATAATGTAGTTTTTATTTTTATTTTCCTTGGCATCATTGTGCCCGTTTTCTGTACCTTGGAAAATCAAACCTCTTTAAGCCGGTGTTAGGGGACTATGTAGCTCTGCAAACAACTCTGCTGCCCAATAACGAGCCTCAGCGAAACCGAAACCGATCTTACATGCGTTTGGCGTTTCCAAGGGAAAACTCTATCGATTTGTTTTTATTTGATATCAGCATATGCTACAATATCAATTTTTCACGACATGCTCATACAGACAAAAAGACCAGTGACATTTAACATGTACATATTACAGCTGGGTTCAAGTTCACAGTAGTTAAATATCCTATAAACTGCAATGTTTGCAAGAAATCTTATTTTATCAAAACTGCTCATCCAGTTAATGAATCTGGTATGACTGAAAAGCAAGATAGTGAACGCGCATTTTTCTGTTAAGTACCTTAGAACAATTTAAATCTAGCAAAACTATTTTGTCGTCGGCTTAGCGACCTCAGACCTATGCAAATAGAAATGATTTTGTATAGTTTTCGGTACAACTGAAAGTGAATCATCCCCTAATTTCAGACTATTTCAAATCCACGATTTTTACATTGAAACCCACATTTGAACATTCCTATGGTGGTTAAAAAAATTACATGCATTGAAAGTTGTAGTAACTTGTAATGCTAATATACGTAGTTTAGTAAAAAAAACTATCCCACCATGCACTATTCTATGATGTCATTGGTTCTTTTTTTTTAAATTGTACTTTGAAATTTTAATCTCATTTAAATCTCCATAATGTTAGAACAGACAAACAGAAAAGAAAATATTCTATTACTGTTAAATATTTAGGCTTCGTATTTCAAGATAGCATCCTTTTAAAACAATGAAAAAATGATTTAATTAAATCCTATAAAAATATCACTATGTTTGAAAAAAAAGCTCGCCGAGAAGAAATAAATTGTTGAACACTTCATTCCAAAAGATTGTTGTATGAAATTTTAAAATAATAACTTCAGAAAATGGAATTTGAATCAATTTTAGAATTTTACTTAAATTTATTTTCTACGTTAAATTTTGTTGAAAAATCATAATGATTATGAACATGTATAAGACTTGTATAATGGTGGACCGGATATACCCTACGGAACTCCAATTAAATAGAGCAAATTCTTCCGATACCGAGGCACCTTTTTTGGATTTGAATCTATGTATTTCTAATGATACGGTTTCCACCAAAATTTATGATAAATGGGACGATTTTGATTTTGATATAGTTAATTTCCCTTTTCTGGATGGCGATGTCCCCCGGCGTACCTCATATGGGGTATACATATCTCAACTTATTAGATTCGCCAGAGCTTCTTCAAATCTTAATGACTTTAACTACCGTAATAAAGCCCTTACTGCCAAACTTCTTAGGCAGGGCTATCATTATTTTAAACTTCGTAAGGCGTTTTCGAAATTTTATCGCAGACACAGTGCCTTGTTAGAAAAATATAGCGTCAGTCTGAAAACACTCCTGCAACAAGGTATATCGGAACCAGAATTTTACGGTGACTTAGTGTACAGATTTAGAAAAATTGTAGGTAAATCTAACTTTTCGGAGCAATTCAGAAAACTATTTAACCGTTATAAAAGAATTGGCTATAGCCTGGATATTATGCGGCAGACTGCATGCCTAGTTGTCAACCCAATCATTGTTGATGGCTATGCTTCACTCTTTAATTGCACGACGGCCTCTTCGTAAAACTTTAACCAGTGGGTTGGGGCTTGACGATATGTCTTTGGTTTGGCCCGCCGTGGTTCAACTATTGGTTTTCATTTACTCTGGCATACAGTAGAATTAGCCGTGAGTACTCGCCTTTGTTTATTATAGTGATTAATTTGATTTTTGTGTTTTCGCTTTGATGCATTGCCTGAGTTGGGAGCCTTTATGCGAACATTTTTTTATGTGTTTCTGTATTAAGAGTAGCATCGGGACCCAGGGTGAAGTTAGCTAGCTGTAAAAGTGCTTTAAACCCCCGGTGGTTAACTCTACTGACCGTTCTAAGGCGGTGGTCCCGGTGTTAGTCTTACTCTTTGTTGCTTTGTGGTTTATTCTACGAGGCGATTTCTTGTATGTTTTTCCATGTGTCATTTTGTTCTTGTGTTTTTCAGTCCTTTTAGTATTGCGATTACCTCGCTTGGGGAAGAGAGAGCTTATCTTACTGCTTTTCGTACATTTGTTCGATTTGTGCTTGTTTGGATTTGTCGGTTTCCTCTTCCTCTTGGGGTTTGGGAAGGGCTGCGGTTTGTGATTGTGGCACTCCCTGGACTTTTCTCTTACCTTTTTTTGCAGCGCTATATATAAATATAGGGGAGACTCGTTTCTCTCTGCAGATATCCCATGAATGTTTTCAAATTAACGTCATTGGTCCTTTAGGAATAGTAATAAGATGCGAATGAGCAAAACTTTAAATCTAAATAGCTTAGTAGTATTTGGAATAGTCCAATGGCGTTTCCACAACCCACCAGCCACATGTATTTTATTTTAGCATTAATTCTGCTTTAATTGTTTTCCATTGAGTATGTTTTTACAGAAAGAAACACAGTTTTGTTTCTTCTCCTGTATCTACATTCCAACAATTATAATTTTGTCACAAAATATCGACCTCTGCAGGACATTTCATTACATGGGCTAGTGTTCACCTTTGTCGACATGCAACCTTCATAGAAAGTTTAAAAAGTGCACTCAAAAACTGATGCAATCAGATCTACATCAAAATCCCAATATTAAAGAGCAAGACAAACAATTATAATTAAACAGTCACGAAAGGAACAATTAGCCAACAGAGTTGGCAGCCTTTTCCAAAAAAAAAGATGGCTACTCTGTTATCCGAACTTTACAAAATATATCTATCACTTGCATATTTTTAAAAGAAAAACATCAGAAAGTGGAACACTACAGAACATTTAACAAAAAGTACCCTTATTAAAGAACCGCCTTGGTATGGTCAGTAATAAATTACTCAGGGGGGAAGGGGTGGGGTGGGGGTTTAGATTACAGGATCCCAAATCCTCGCTCTCAACTTCCATAGTGATTAATCCATATATTTGTTCGGTCTGCGTGGAGGTCTTCTAATTTATCCATAAATCATTACGGCCAACAAATAAAATACAGATAAAGCCTATAAATAAGCATAGATGAGTACTCAAAAGAAACAAGAGGAACTTTGAGATTCATGGGGTGTCAAACAACACTACTGGAATACTGAAGGAAAATGATAAAAAGGTTAGAGAAAAGTCCAGGGAGTGCCGCAATCACAAACCGCAGCCCTTCCCAGACACCAAGAGGAAGAGGAAACCGACAAAACAAAACAAGCACAAATCGAACAAACGTACGAAAAGCATTAAGATTAGCTGTCTCTTCCCCAAGCGAGATAATCGCAATGTTTCAGGGACTGAAAAACACAAGAACAAAATAACACAAGGTAAGACATAAACCAAATCGCCTCGTAGAACAAACAACAAAGCAACAAAGAGTACGACTAACACCGGGACCACTGCCTTAGAACGGTCAGTAGAGTAAACCACCGCGGGGGTGGGGGGAGGCCGGGGGTTAAAGCACTTTTACAGCTAGCCAACTTCTTCACCCAGGGTCCCGATGCTACTCTTAATACAGAAATACATAAAAAAAAATCGGTTCGCATAACGGCTCCCAACTCAGTCAATGATTCAAAGTGAAAACATAAAAATCAAATTAATCACTATAATAAACAAAGACGAGTACTCATGGCTAATTCTACTGTATGCCAGAGTAAATGAAAACCAATAGATGAACCACGGCGGGCCAAGCCAAAGACATATTGTCAAGCCCTAACCCACTGGTTAAAGCTTTACGAAGAGACCATCATTGAGTCTGAGGCACGAACCGCCGTCATGCAATTAAAGAGTGAAGCATAGCCATCAACAATGATTGGGTTGACAACTAGGCATGCAGTCTGCCGCATAATATCCAGGCTATAGCTAATTCTTTTATAACGGTTAGTAAGTTGTTCTGAATTGCTCCGAAAAGTTAGCTTTTACTACAATTTTTCTAAATCCGTACACTTAGTCATCGTAAAATTCTGGTTCCGATATGCCTTGTTGCAGAAGTGTTTTCAGACTGACGCTATAGTTTTCTACCAAGGCACTGTGTCTGCGATAAAATTTCGGAAACGCCTGTGAACCTCGGTGGGCCGGGAAACAGACTTAATTGTTCCGGCCTAGACCATCTAAGTAAATAGTATCTAAGTCGGGTCATCAAAGAATTTCGCTGAATGATAAATACTGACCAAAGTTGGCTCAAAATGCATCAGTTAGTTTTGAGGGTAGTTCATTTCAAATTTGTATTTGTCCTTTTACGTTTCTCTACAGATCAGGGGCTGTGGTAAACAAACCTCAGGGAAAATTAGCATTACAACAAAGTTTTGTCACTTCAAATATTTGTTGAATGCTACAGGAAAATCACTTTTAACTAAATATATATATATATATAAATATATATATATAATACGATATACGTGTATATAACCCATGCTGAGGACAGACAACTCTAGGGGAGGGGGAGGGATTTTCTTCATTAATTTTACACACTGTATAGCAAAGGGACAGGGCCAGAGGCAGACAACTTCCAGGGGCATATATGCATCATAATGCAACTGTACACAGATGTTTAATTATTATATAAATGTATATAGGCCCAGAGAAAAGCCAAACAACACCCACTGGTCAAACTCGTCACCGTAACTGGATGTTAATGCTGATTTGATTATTATTTGTCACATTCGTCCATTTGTCTTATATTTAAAAAACACTCCCAACGCCTCCCATGTAAATGGATATGCAAATAAATCCATATACATGTGAAAGTAAAGCCTAGGATCATAAAAGAAGAAATGTGATATACCACATCCACATATACCGAGATTAAACAAAACGCCTTTTTTCATATGAAGAAGAAGCTTTTAATTGTTCTATTAGATGTGGGCATATGACCATATGTAAAATCTTCTGCCAACCCAAGAAAGTATGAGATTTGATGCAATTGGCCCGCAACCTTCAGATGAGAAGATTATACATGTTGACACAAGCAAGGGTCTACAATATACGGACATAATGACATTCGAACACCTCACCGCATCGCTATAAAAGTTCCCATAAGACTGTCATAAATACCAAACCTGCTTAGTCACAATTGGCCGCTAATGGTGTCGTAAAAAACTGATCATAAGAAGTATTAAGATCTTAAATATATATCAGCAAGTTAATACTAAAGATAAACTATAAAAATATAGATTATTAGAAAAAGTAAAGGAATTCAAATAGTTAAGTTGCCAGTAACGTAACAAGCTAACTGAGCCAGGGCACAGCACTTTCTAAAAGATTGCGTGTCTTATCACGGGCTTCACAGGCACTCTGTGGGTAGCCAATATTCAAAGTATATTCATGCGGACAGTAAAGATTCTGATCAGCCTCTGCGGATGCACATGTTGCTCTGAAGTTTCGATGGACGCACAAGAAATCGTGTAGGAAATGCTGTGACCCGTCTTAATTGTAGTTTAATATGTAGACGTTATACATCAACGGAGAATTTCGTGCGTCAAAACTTGTTGAATATTTCAAATACCGTGCACCAAACAAAAATGAAGAATCTATACCTGAACTGAAACAGCTATGCACTTACCCGTCCACAGACACGTCGTTGGCTTTAAGCAAATCTTGCTTTATTGCCGCCATCCAGCTCTGAATAGACAAAAAAAAACAGTTTTTACATGCAATACTAGCTTGATAAGAATTAAACTGATAGATAAAATTGGGAATATGTGTACTAAATCAATGCCCTCACAATACATGTCAGTATAAATACAGAAAATGTCAATATATTGTGCATGCGTCACACCACTTGTAGTATATGAACGCATTGGATATTTAAACTGGCAACACGTCCATTTTGGTCTTCATAACGTATGCTTTAAGCACATCTAATGTTAAAGTAAATTCAGGCGTCAGGAAATGGATGTCACATCCCACACAACATTGTGTGTGTGTCTCCTCAGCATTGTGTGTGTGTGTGTCTCCGCTTTAAGTCTAATAGTTTGAATAATAGTGCTGTTCACTTTCCTATATCATACTACATGTATATAGTCTGCCTGCTAATCCTTGGGAAGCTGTTCAAGAATAGTTTTTATGATGTTTGTGGTAATACTCAGTTTCCTTACTAGCTATAAGCCATAAACAGACCTTCTAAACACCGGACATTAATGCCCGTATTTTCCTAAATCTCGGTATAGGCTGATAGGCAGGGTGGACGAAGCGTGCTTACCATATAATACTTACTTTCCATGGACGCCTGATTACACCCCATTTATTTTGGCCCATGTCTGTCTGTCTTAGCTTTCCGTTTTTGCCTATGTGTCTATTGACTTTATAATTTTCTGGGATACGCTTTCGATATGTTGACCTCAGAGTCATTTGGGACATCTGAGGTTGAAGTCATCCTACCTAAAGTTAAACTGTGGATGCAAATGGGCAATAGTTGCTCACCCATGCAATTGTTAAGCAAATAATGATACACTGAAAATGGGGGGAGGGGTATTGTTTAATTATTTACTTACGACTGCCACGGCCAGTAATAAAACAGAATGCACTGATAAGAATAAGAAATTAGATAAAAAGATACGATATCAAGGAAAAGTCACAATCACAAAGCACAATCACAATCCCATTTCCTCTACCAGGACAAGGCACCGGACACGGGCTAAAATACACGAGACAATAATACAAAATACTTCAAAAACCCAAAATATACGCAAAGTGAACGAATAAACAATGACAAACTCGAACAGAAAAGCTCCAAACCAGCATTTAAGTTAAATGTAGTTTAAACCATTTGACTATTTATGGTCACCATTCCACATGATTATATGACCATGAAACAAATCAGTTCCATACCAAGATATAGATATGATCGACCGGTATAAAAAATAATAGATGTGATAGAGATCAACCCAATGTCTAACTATTGCAAAGTTTGTTCAGATCGCCTCTCTGGTGTTGGAGTCAAATGTGGTGTTGATTAAGAAATAGTATTTTAAAACTCTTTTTTTTTCTGCTGCAACTAATCGAAATAACTTGTAGACATAAATAAATATACAGAGGACCACCCAAGTTGCAATTATGTTACCATAAGTTCAAATCAGCTTAGAAGATAACTCCACTTATGGAATAATTCTGTAGCCCTGGCAAATAATCAAAATTCCTGACCTACACACAAGTTACATGTTTGATATCTAAAGATTATTTTTGCCAAATAATGAAGATATCCAAAATGAACCACAATCGCAGCACATAACCTACCAATGACACCAAGAGGAAGAGTAAAACTCTACGACCAACAGCACATTCATTACAAACGAAAAGAAACGCTAACTGATCACTCCCCCACTGAGATGATCACAAGTTTAGCCCAAACCTCTTATGTGGTGTCCAAGTTGAGCATACGCTTTTATTTACGAGTAGACCGCTTATGAAACGCGGCTAACACAGACGGGAGACTGAACGTGCTGACGTAAATACAACGTCGCCTCAACGTCGATGCAACGTCATGACGTTGCATCGACGTTGAGGCGACGTTGTATTTACATAATAATCATAGAATTATGTTCATATTTGGTGGTTACTGTCTGGCATTCTCACCACCTCGTAAGGAAAGAGGAAGCTTGTTGCTTTGCTATTCGTTAGCATGTGTTATATGTGTCGATTGCAGTTTGCTTACTCCGCTTTTTGATGTCATTGGTAGACAATATTCTGTGACTGTGTCTTCATTATTAGTTAAGGCTGTAGGAAACATATAGGTAGTGTCTCCTATTAAAAGGGCGGAAAATCTACAAACTGTATCTTTACTTTTTATCTTGTTTTGTTGTGACATACCAAATCGGACACTAACCTTTTGCCTCAGTTCGTCAGGACAAGAAAACACAATTATCTTTCCCACCGTCGGATCATGTGGCATAAGTCTAAATACGAAAGGCATCCGTGGAAAATCCGAGCATCTGATAGTTCTGTAAGGGAAGAATTGACAAAACATAAATACTATAAGTACAACATACTACGAGTTCTTGACAATCACAACTCAGGTTTTTAACAGTGCTAGAGTGGAACAGGTAAATATTATGAAGCACTTATTTTGAAATACAATTTAGTGTACCGTCCTGTCTTTAAAACGTTCATTTACCTGGCGCCGAGGTTATAAAACTTGTTTATGCTTAACTCAACTGAGCATGAAACTTGTTTTGTTTATAAATCTTAAAATACTGACAAAAGTTTGAAACTTCTTTCATGCTTAACTCAGCTGAGCAAAGTTTTAAATTTTTGGTATTTCTATTTTTATGACCAAGTGAAATTTCATGCTCATTTGAGTTGAGCATGAAAAAAGTTTTATAACCTCGGGGCTCGATGAGGCCATTGTAGTGCCAGTTTATGAAATGGACCGCGCCATGCGAAAACGTGTCCTCGGGCATATGTGGACAGAAAAGGCCCAGGCACAGAGGTTATAAAACTTTTTTCATGCTCAACTCAGCTGAGCATGAAATTTTTCCTGCTAATAAATCTCAAATTACTAACAACTGCAATTTTTTTCTTGATAAATATAGCTGAGCATTAAACGGCTCAGCTAATAAGCTGAGCATGAAACTGCTCAGCTAATAAATATGAAAATGACAACTATTGTTGGCATTTTCATATTTATTAGCAGAGACAATTTCATGCTCAGCTGAGTTGAGCATGAGAAAAGTTTGAGAACCTCGGGGCCAGGTCAGCTGACTCTCCGCATTTTGCACATCTGTATTTGTAATTTTGAGCTTCAGCTGCATTAGGGATGGAGTTTCGATCAAGTAAAATCAGTTTTAATCCTACAGTATTTAACCTTCCTTCTGGTCGTTCCAAGGCGGTTCCTCTGTCGCAGTTCATTATTTGTATGCCAACTTCCGTAACAGTTCTGTTTTCTTATCATTGTTCGTTCTACACCTTTCGTTTCAATATGTAGGGAAGGCTCTGTTCTTCGATTGTGGCCTTTTTCCGGATAACATCTTTTAAGTTTTGATATTACATCGCTTATTTTGAACATATTCGCTTGATAGAACCAAATAGGTGGAGGCATATGGATCTATATAGAACGAAAGTATCTAACAAGTAACTGTTGGTAACTATATCTACGAAAAAAATATATTGCAGCTAGTAGATGGAGGATGCATTATTGATGGAAGATTAGACGAATGCAATCGAACTTCTATGGCTCGAACATTGTTGGGACCATGGATATTTGTTTTAGACATAGGTAGTTCTAGCCACTGAGGGTTTATCATAGCACCAGGTCAGGAAGCAAATGGTGATTACTTAGGGATAACATTTCGATCTTCTATAACATAATAGCATATTGATGAGGCGACTCAAATGTATACACACACTGTACATTTTCATGATAAAATAAGAAAATTGCCGGACTCAAAAACGAGTTCGAATCACATCAAATGAGCCATCAGTATTCAAGTCGTTGAAGATTTACTGTAGGGGATGGAAAGCTTTTGGAATAATGTCCAAAACAGAAAGCCAAGCACAAATGGAGTAAGTCTATAAATTGAGGGTTTATTTATTATAAAAGAATGGCATATGGCCGAATATTAAAAGAGTTTATAAAACTAGTGTTCTGGAGATAAAAAAACGTTGAAAAGAAAATAGATTGAGACTAGTATCTTCACAAGGCGGAGAAGACATTACAATGCAATTGTGTCGCCCGAGTGCAAAACAAACACAGAAATTTACATGGAAATAGGAATGGGAGGACAAACTGCTACATCTTAAGGTACATTTATTTCCTTTTTTCTTTGTTTCAAATATAATTCCAAGAAGATGATATAATCAGACATAAACTTTGCCAGAACGGACACAAATGTAAACATTACGAAAACACGCATATTCAAATATACTGAAAATTATACCACAAAAAAATGAAAATTTTCAGATGAAAAATTCTGATATTTTTCATATTTCTGCTCAAAACGTAGATTGTGGTACTCGTTAGAACCGCCTCGACGAGGCGGTTCTAACGAGTACCCACAATCTACGTTTTAGAGCAGAAATATGAAAATAATGTATACCCCTGTAAACCCCAGTTTTACTATATAAAAGTGGGGTTTAAGGGGGTCAAAATTATATAGGCATGTTTTCGTGATGACATCACAAATGTACACTAAACGAGAAAAAAATAAAACGCATCTGCGTTTGGCTTCATATTACATGGTTGTGAATAACTCTATAGGCTAGGACAGAAGGTACGGTGTAGGTCTGTGACTAAGGCCTCTCCGGTGTAGCTTCATTGATATTTTGGATTGGCCTGTGTTAAAAGCATACAAACATTTACTTGTTAGTAATAATGTAATTATTGCAATAGGATGATTATGTATGTGTTGTAGAGAAATATAACACAATTATCTGGATACCCCTCTTACTTGAAGGTATGTGATAATTCTGAAAACTTTCAGACCTGGAGACCAAACAGAACCTGTGTAGTCAGATGCGACGGTTCGTATCGAGTCATGTAATCTCAATCTATGCCGTTTATTAGTCATCAAACTGATACCCCTATTTGCAACAGTGGACCTGCCCACATCTGAAACTCAAAGATGATAGAGTTTATGCAGCTGCATACTTAGAGTAGCTCTTCAGTGATACAGCCATCAAATACGATCTGGAGAACTCGTTTTTGTAGATATACAAGCATCCTTGGGATATAATAATGTACCGCTGTCTCCCTGGAATAATACAGAATGTAGCTGTTATCAAAGCTAAATGGTATATTGTACTTTCTTCATCAAGCTTACACCAAGCAAAATACCTAGTGTATATGTAGCTGTTATCAAAGCTAAATGGTATATTGTACTTTCTTCATCAAGCTTACACCAAGCAAAATACCTAATGTATGTGGATGAGAATCTTCACTAGCAGATTTCACTATATTTCGTCTGTATTCGAATGATTTCGACCTTGATTGAGCGGCTTTTCATGCTGATATTGACCATCCCTATTCTCATTTGCTTTTTATGTGCTTGTTGTCGATTGTATTTTCGACAAGACTATATTACTTGAATGTATTAAATGAACCGCAATGTAAGAAAACGTACCTTCGGACATGTGTGCCCAGCGAGGATTCAGATAAGCCTGTGCAGTCGCGCAAGCTGATCAGAACCTTCGCACGTGTGCGCAGGCTGATTTGTGTCTTTGTTGGGCGCACATGACAGAAGGTACGTTTTCTCACACTGTGGCTCATATGTATAGAAAAAAATCTTGAGTAACTTGGGGACTATGTTTCTGAATGTTACTGAAACAGATCAAGTAATGTAGCTGAAGAAACATATCGCAGTTTCCGACTACGTATTCCGGATATGAAAACCTACTTGTATTTAAGGTGTGTGGCATGTGTGCTGCCTGTCGTGGTTTGTTTGCTATTCCTATGGGTGTCTTTGGTAGGCTCTGTTTTATGATCGTAGCTCTTCCTGGACATCTTCTATACTATGGAGATCAAACATGGTTTTTCATGCATTAACATTCGCCAGGTCCCGTGGGAGGTGTTGAAAACCGAGGCCGAAGGCCGCGGTTTTCAACACCTCCCAAGGGACCTGGCGAACGTTAATGCATTGAAAAAAAAAACATGTTCGATCGCTGTTATTGCATAAAAAATGAAAACATTTGCTACATTTCGCGTCATTTCTTGCACTATTTTGTTTCGCCTTTCCCCCCGATGTCGCACGAACGCTATTTTCCACGGACTGTGCTCGTTCTAGGGCCGGGCAGAGCACATTTCGTGACGGTAGCAATTCTGTGGCCCCGGTACGAGCATATTGAAAGTTGCGTAGCCGTGCATTAAGAGCGCGTGAATTGCCTTGTTAATACATGGCTTTTTTGCCGGTTAATGCACGGCTGTTAATAGCCTGCGACACTGCTTTTTTATGCAATAATATTTTTTAAGATTCTTTTGCTGATATATATATAATCGAAAACGAGACAGTGGGATCTGAACAATCCATACAATGGGATAAGTAAACTAACACAAGCTCTTCGCCAATGCACAGACGAATCATAATATTTTCTGTCCATCAATACGAATATTTTATCAGCTACAAGGTCAAAAAAAATCTACTTTTGGACATGCATCCGCGCCGACTGACCTGAGTCTTGGTGCTTGCATAAGAAACTTTGCATCCTTACATATCCAAAATGCGCTCAGTAAAGATTCTGATCAAATTGCACACGTTCGCAGGCTGATCTGAATTTTCACTGGGTACAATTGACACTGCGACTGATATAGGTGGATACCACGAAAAAGATGGAGGAGATGAACATTTACTCACATGTCAAGAATTTAAATAGTCTTTCAAGTTTGCCCTGTTTTCTGAGAAATCCATTTCTTGTACATCCATGGAGGGTTGGTATATCTTGAGCACCTGTTAAAACAAAACCAGAAGTTGTCGTATTTATGCAAATAATTAGACAAACACACTTGACAAAACGGTATAAACTAATTCAACCGCACCTTAACCCACTCATACCTAATCAGCCTAATAGTGACATCATGTTCAACTTGAGCCAAAACGAGTGTTCCAAATTGTTTAACCAAGACACGCCCCGTTATAAATGAGTTCCACTACTATAATGGTCAAAAGAAAATGTTTCAATTTCATTTAGCTTCACACAGCATTAGGAGAAGTTAATTTGAAAGCTAATTCACTTAATATATTTGATATGAAGAGTAACGCAGAGGACGTTGACTATCAGATAAATATATTCAATATATAGATGAACGGAGTTTGCAGTACGTAGATATTTGGAACGAAGATTAAAACGTTCGAAACGGCAGTTCCGTGGAATAACTTCTTTCTATTTTAAGAAACATCTTACAAACAAATAATGCATAGCTCCAGATAAGGGGTAGCGGATATCCAGATAAGTATTTTTTCTGATTTTTTTTGCACAAGAACGACCAGTTAGTCGAACTTTATCAGTACCACAATGTATGTTTTTATCGCTGTACGTTCAATTTTCAAGTTTAGCAGTAAACGTGTATTTAATTTTATGCTAATTTCATTACGAAAACACGCCTATTCAAATACACTGAAAATTTTACCACCAAAAATGACAATTTTTCAGATAAAAAATTCTGATATTTTTCATATGTCTGCACAAAACATAGATTGTGGGTACTCGTTAGAACCGCCTCGTCGAGGCGGTTCTAACGGGTACCCACAATCTATGTTTTTAGCAGTAATAAGAAAAATAATGTACACCCTCTAAACCCCAGTTTTACTATATAAACGTGGGG